>JAVTVY010014923.1:0-66279 GCA_036873755.1 Hanleya hanleyi
GCCCTGAGCAAAGACTTCCCAGCCCGGTGGATTAGAGTGTTTGCGAGAACGCACCATATCATTGATCAAATCGGTCATATGAGACCCCGGTACCACTTGGTTTCGAATCAGTAGTTTTCCTTCATTGTTCCAACTCATATCGGGATGCTGTTTCACCCGCTCCAACAATAAACGGGCCTTGGTCTTGTAGGCTTTAGGCACACTGCTCAACACTTCTTCTTCCAGCTGAGGTGAGGGTGGAGGTGATGGGATGGTAGTAGGTAGTGGTGGTGGCGAGGTACTAGTACTACTTCCGCCCCCTCTATATTGATCCATAAACGTCTGGTACTGGTTCAGCGTATGATGGTAGAGTTGAATTTTCTCGTGATCGGGCAGTCGACGTTGCAGTATATTATTCATTTCTTCATCCAGAGACTGGAGTTGTTGCACGGTGGCCGGGACGGGATAGGGGGATTGTAAACTCTGTAACAGTCGAGGTTCGACCAGCATCATTTTTTTCGTATGCTCCATGTTTTAGCGTCCTCCCAAGATGGAGCCGAGTAACGGACCCAGTACAGTAGCGGCTAAGGGCGCGAGGAGTGCGCCGAGAAATCCACCTCGCTGTAACACCTGTTTCTTTTTCTTCACACTGCCCGTTTTCTTGACCAACGTTCGGAGACCCGCCTTGTGCCGTTGCAATTTCCCTTTCTGCAGAGGACTGAGGGGGACATTGCCTTTTAATACATTATGGGCGACTTCACACAAACACCGGACCAAGTCGGGATCCGCGCCGCGCACCAGGGCCCGCGCTACTTCCGGGGGCGCGCTGCGTAATACCCGCAGAGCGGGCGCGTGCTTGCGTACGCGTGCAGACATGTTGAGGAAATGAAGGCTAGAGTGCATTGTCTTCTTCTTTTATCCTCCTCTTCTTCTCATTTGGGCGTGTACACCGTCTGTAGTTCACCGGGAAAAATCAGGGTCCGCAATCGCAGGGGTTGGGGCGTGTCTTGTTTCAAGTCGATGAGGAGATAGCCGTGCGCAGGTTGGGTGGCATCTTCAAAGGCTTCTCGTACAAAGGCCGTGTTCTTAGGGTACATCTGTTGAGCTAGGTGGGTAATTTGTGACGCGTCTCTGGGGTTTTTAAATAACACCACATACTGAGCATTCAAACTAATGTTCCGGTGTTCTTTGTTTTTACTGAAGAGATTCTGTACGATGTAAATAATGCTCAACCGACGATGATGGCTGCCTTTGGTAAAGAGCCGGGTGATTCGACTATCCGTTTCCGTCATGAGATCGTCCACCACGACCAAGGTGTCTGGGGGTAGTTCTTCAGGGGGTAAGCCTTCCACTAAGGTGAGTCCGGGGACACGGGCCAGTGCCTCGTACGCGGGCTGCCAAGCGCCATAACACCACAGGATACGCGCTAGAGGCGGTGAAATCAGGGCTGACCCGTGTTGGATGAGACGTTGAACAAAGTGTGATTTTCCCGACCCGGTCGGTCCAGCGATGAGGCACGTGAATGGATGCTGCCATCGTGGGTCCATTTTCTTTAGGGGTTGATTTGACGTTTAGAATGTCGGGGCCGGCGCAGAGGATAGTACTCGAAGGGATACCGTTGTCGGGGTAAACGAGATGATGCACGGGCATCCACTTCAAATCTGTTGAGCGGCGTCGTAGTAGTGGTGGTACTAGAGGGTGGAGTGGAAGGCTCGCTTCTCAGGGATGATACAGGATGAGTGGTAGTACGGATCGTTGTGGTCGTGGGCTGGATGTAGCGGGGTAACGTGATGGCTGGAGTAGACGATGGGATGGGTGTCTGCGTGGAGACGTGACGGACCCTTGCCGTCTGGGGGGCTGGTAGTGGGGTCGTGTTGGATGACGGAGAACGCAGGTTGTTGAAACAGGATATCACGTAGGATAAATCGTAGAACACACCGGTAAATAACGTACCCAGCACCACGACTAGACACAACACAGTACCGACTTGTGCTTTTCGAGTTCTTAACAGTAAGGGTAGACGTGTACTATCCATGGTCCAAATCCTATACTGAAGGCGGGGGATGATAGGCGTTAGAATTTATAGACGTTTCATGTCACGGTCGGACACCCAGGAATTAAACGAACGAGGCCAGCCTTGCCATTTGACGAAATGATAGCGAATCCCACGTCGACGTTCCGTTTTCAAAATCTTTTCCACCGTGTAATAGTCTTTCGGTGTTTTCACTATGGGTTGTAATTCTGCCTCGTAAAACGTGCCTTGCAGTCTCTCTCCTTGTAGATCTTCCAGTTGATAGACGTGGGGTTGTCGAGGTTTATGGCGCACGATGACAAAATGTTCATCACTCCAGTTCGGTAAATAACTCTTTTCAAATTGGCCTTTCACTTTACTGATGCGCACTACATCGCCCCGTTTGTAACGGGGTGCCGTCAAGGGTGGACTGGAGGAGTACAGCGTAGCCCGTACTTGATGTTCGTTGCCTTCTGTCACAGTACGGGGCGCTCGCTGAATACTGCGATGATAGGCCCGGTTGTAGCCTTGGACTAGTTGAGGCAGTACATCCAGGTAGCGTCGTGTGTTTCGAGCCGTAAAATATTTGTACATGCGTCCTTTGAAGGTGCGATTAAAGCGTTCCACTACCGATGCTTTCGTCTCATTGTACGTGTGAAAAAAAAATACCTTCTTTTTCTTAAGAAAGGCTTGAAAGGGTCGGTTGAGAAATTCTGTGCCTTCATCTGTTTGTAAATAAAGAGGTTTGCGCCCCGTCTTGAAAATCTGCTGAAACGCGGCTATGAGATTCTCTCCTGTTTTGGTACGTACGGGCAGGACCCAAGCATATTTCGATAGAATATCGATACAGGTCAATATGTAGCGATTTCCATCATTGTCAGGTGCAAATCGACTCATGTCGACTAAATCCGCTTGCCATTGCGCGTCTATCCCTCCAACGATGACCCGGTTACGACGAAAATGACGTCGGGCCGCTCGATGCAAACTGTACGTATCCTGAGTTTTTAACCAGTCTCGAACTGCACTTCGACTAATGCCTTGGGCCGCTCGAGTCAATGCCCCCACACCACTATAGGCAGCTGCACTCGTTGGATTATAATACAAATCAGTTAATACTTTGTTAATAGACGTCTCCTTTTTTTTCTCCGACCGCCGCCGCCCCATCACACACTTTTCCTTCGTTCGCTCCCGTCCGTGTCGATCTCTTGCCGGGGTGATACTGACCCTCTAGCCGCTGTGCATTCTTTACATATAGACCTTTTTTTTCCAGCTGTTGTAGTAGCGGGTTTACAGAAAGAAAATTCTGCCTCATGTAGTCTTTCACCAGGTTCAGCCAACGCGTGTTCTATAGCACGAACCCACGCTAATTGTTGAGGGGATCGATCGTCCGGTGATAATAACTGGTCGACAATAGGCATTATTTTCTTCAAGGCGGCCCACACAGAGGGAGTTAGGCTGATACTGCGCGTATCTTTATAGCGACCCACACGTATGCACAGGGGTGGTAGGGTATACACGTACATGGCATTATCGAGGTGAACGAGCTGTCCATTCAATTCTCCGTTCAACACGCGTTTAAATTTATTCCACCCATCACGCTCTAGTGTGACGGAATTCCATAGCGATTCAGCGGGGGTCCAGTAAATAGCTAGAGCGTCTTTCGTCAGTTTGACTGTATCTGCATAAACGTATAACCGTACACTGGGTGTAAGAGGCAATATGGCTCGTAGTAGTGGAAGCGACATGCTTGCTCTCAAGGTCCAACTGATACACACTCTGTCTCTTTCCCTGGTATTTATAGGGCTCTATTCTGTGAGAGGCGGGTCGTGTGCCGAGAATACTTTATCCACCACCGGAACTATTTTTTGCAAAGCCGTCCACAGGTCGGGATCTAGCGTAAATCCGCCTCGTTTCAGAGAGATCAATCGGGCAAAATAAGGGCCGCGAAAAATGTATACATCGTGATCGAGGTAGATACTATTTCCATCTAAATGACCGAATAACACACGTTTTAAGGTAGTCCAGCCATCGGTCGATAATGTGATACGCGCGGGTTCTGGGACGCACCAGCAGCGCGAGTCATCGTCAATCAAGTCGATGCGATTAGCGTATATTATTATGGTACAACCCGAGGTGAGGGTACGGGTGATGATGGAATGAGTTTCCGGGTAGAGTACGTCATCCACTTCGGTAATGATAGATTTCAGTCCCGCCCATAATGCTGGCCAAAGCACAATACCGCTTCCGCCACACTGTTCTAAGCGGGGAAAAAATGAATTCTCTCTACTCCGCCGCAGGTACACATCGTCGCCGACAGGTAAAAAATCGACTTCGGGTTCTTGGCTTTGTAACACACGTGTCAATTCCGTCCACCCGGCCAGACTTAAAGTTAATTTCACTTCGATCGGATGTTCCTCGATCAGGCGCAATTCATGCTCGTACACCATAAGAATTACTTTCGATGTGACTTGAAAGAACGCGAGCTCTTTGCCCGGCGATGCCATCATGAAGAATGACAAAAAATACTAGCCCGACAAAAATTTATATAGATCGATTCAATTTTTTCATGGTTAAAAATAAAAAAAATACCCTGGGAGAATTAATTAACACTGCCATTATTTTTTTAGACGCTCCCCGAGTGGCTAAATTAAGAGTCTGGACTCCTACGAGGATAAAAATAAAATTTAGTGCATGGCTGGACTCGAATTTCAAGTCTTAATAATTACCTGAACAACCCTAGTACTCTAAAATAGTGAAACCCGAGGCTTGCCAAGCCATAGTATATAGGTAAATACAGGCTCTACGTACGTAAAGGGTTTTTTTTAAATAATGCAGAACTCCTAGTACGCATGATACAGCTTATAAATTTAAGGCACCGTTAATTCACGGAATCAATGACTGAAATAGGTAGCCCACATCCTTTTCATAATGTTACCTTAATAAAACAAGGGTATTCCTACGACAAACACATTTAATAAATTATCAAACCGCATAAATTGGTACAATGCACTTTTCCAAGGGGCCGCAACTCCGTTGTCTCTGACGCAATTCCGTCGGCGCGAAATTTAACCCGCGAAGTGCGTAGCAATGTGCGTGCTTCCCGTAAAAGAAGGCACTGTTTTCTTGATTTTTCTACAGTTTTCATGATCGAAACGAGCTGGAATTTTCAGGGCCTGCGTATCGATTGCTAAGTGAGAGACTGGCTCTATTTTTAATCCAGACCATTGATTGATTTTTAATGAAGCGGGTTTTCTGTATTTGCGTATTCGAAGAGTACGGCTCGGAAACTCGGTAAAAAATTAAAAATCAGGACGTAGTCAAAGGGTAGACGTCTGAAATTTTTAATACAAGTCCTTGATTTATGTGAGATGAATTGGAACTAAAAATTCTACGAGCGGTGAGCTGTATTGTAAAAATATAGGCATTTATAATTGACAAGGAAACACACCGAATTTTCCAGTGTTCCCAGAAGCTGTCGTCTACACACACGATTTCGCTGACGTCCGCGTCTTGTTTATATATAGTGGCTTCTCTTGCATAGGTTTATCATAAAAATTTTCACATGCGAAGAAGATGGCCAACACCAACCGACTTCCCGTGAGAAAAGAACGTCTAATGCGCCAATTTGTTAGGCGCTTCTGGAGGGACGAATTTAACAGTTGGAGAGCCACCTTACTGCATAAAGATGAGGGCCACAACACCACGGCGAATAATGTGAGGGCACTGTTGGTTGCCGCACATTCTACCATCAGCGAGGGGGACTGGTTTGACCAATTACAACAACTGATGAATGTGATGCATCCCAGTCCTCCTGGCCCAGCGGCAACCACAGTGCCCGATTTGACCTGTGACGAAGTCCTGCCCCCGGCATCACCCATCACACCGCCGACCAGTACAGCGCCGAGCAGTGCAGCGGGCCGGGCAGAAACAGAGGAAGAGAAACCACCATCACCCTTCCCTCTAGAGGACTTCCCTTCCTGGGCGGGCGGTGAGGATGATGATCATGAAGATGACACCCCTATCATCGTATTTGAACAGCCTCCCCCCACGGTTGCGGCAGCGAGATTTGCTGATGGACGCCCCCTGGATGCGGACATCGATGAACAGTACGGCATCAGCCCTTACCGCTACTTCCCTGTAAGCCACTTTGTCAGCCAAAAGACCACCAAGGAGATGTAAGCTACTCTCCACCCAGAATAAACTGGGAAAAAAAATTATTGCCCTTTTCAGGGCAAACCATTCCTTCCGAAGGAGGATACTTCTAACTAGCACATAAATTTAACGCACAGAATGTCCTACATTACTCCCTTTTCATTAGCAAATCAAAAAATACAATCCCTGGCCTATATGAAAAACGTTCTTGTCAGAACGGATCTCTATCACATATATCAAACACAGGATTTTTTTTCTTTTTGCCCCATTAATTAATAAACAATCTGCGCGATAACGGATTGTTATATTTTTTTTCAACCGGGGGGACATAACCCCGAATAATGGATAATTTATTTTTGATAAAAATAGCCCGAATGCATAACGGGGCTTTTATTTTTGAATGAACACAGGGGTTATAAGGTGTGGGGATTTCGTTTTTTAATTGTGTGCGTGTGATTAGCAGTTCTCTTTCGGAAAAGATAATTGGGGTAATTTATTTTTGATAAAAATAGCCCGAACGGGGCTTTTATTTTGAATGAACACAGGGGTTATAAGGTGTGGGGATCTCGTTTTTAATTTTGTGCGTGTGTTTAGCAGTTCTCTTTCGGAAAAGATAATGTCCTGAAAAGGACAATTTTTTTTTTTCTGTTTTTCTTTTTTTTGCTATGTAATAAATTACATCGTTGAGGGCATCTGAAGTCGGCGTCTTCTCTCAGCGCATACGGTACAGGTAAGCGGTAATAGTTCACACGGTTGAGGATGATTAGCGTCTGCACAGGTAGGTATTTGGGCCCGACGATGGATGCAGACTTCACACAATGCCGAATGACCGCACGGGGCTATGGCAAACCGGGCAAATTGGTTCGAACATTCTACACAGGGTAAATATAATTGCTTTTGTCTTTCTGTGTTACAGCCCAATGTTGAAGTGGAGATCGCCCATACATAATACACCTCATCGTGCATTTTTTGGAGGGGAGGTGTCCTCTCTCTCTTGCCCCTTGTATCTTCCCTCTTGCGTAGCCGGACATCTTTTCTTTTTTTCTGTACTCGCTTCTTCTTCTTCTTCTTCTGGGTGAAATGTTCGCCTCTGTTGTCTGTTGCCTTGGCATCGGGTCTTTTTTCTTCTTCTTCTGTAGCCTGGGTGCTTCCCTCTGTTTCGGCGGGTCTCTCTTGTACCGGGTCGTCTGGAGCTGGGGATGATTTCAACATCTTTTCTAACTCGGTGTGTATCTTGTCAAAACAGGGGTCGACGGCTGGAAAAACATCCGGTAAAGTTGAAGCAGGCTGATTCCCAGGTGAAGGAGGAAATAATTCTGCCATGATATCAGTTATCCAGGGTTGGTCATGACCTTCCAAACTTATGATATTCCCGTAGAGTTGATTTTCATCATGGGTGATGAAGTCGTCAATATCCTTGATTTCAATCAGCGGTAGTGACTGCATGACTGGGTATTGGTGAATAATTAAAAAATACAGCGGGTATTTATAGTGTAATTCACGCGGACGTCAGCGATAACACTCTAGCTGTGTGATATATTTTTTACGACACTGCCAATATTTGTGTTTCTCCCCCATTTTAAAAACGACTGTCATTTTTCAATACCTGTCAACGGACCTAGATTTTTATTGCAAATTGCAGTCAGGCAATTCAATGTATTGTATAAAAAAAATTTAACCGTCTAACGCTACACACTACCGCTATTTATTAATTTTTATTCATTTTAAACGCATAAAAATCGTGTACGGGAGTCTGAAACACCAGATATATGGGAAATAAATTAATTTTCCTGACTAAAAAACGTGTATAGACTCTGGGTGACAGTCGTCTAATAGTTCCATGAAAATTGTGACGGGTTTTATCGAAAAAATAATAAGAAATTTAATGATTTGGGACAAGGGGTACATACACAGCACAGTGGGATTCTTGCACTGACTGACGCCGGTGAGTGGGTGGGTTCAAAATGGCGTCTGTGGATTGGCCGTCATTTTGTACTCCCAATCACTATACAGTGGGTGAGCCTATATCTTGCACGCACTGACGCCGGTGAGTGGGTGGGTTAAAAATGGAGGACTGTGCATCACGGCCATTTTGTACTCACCTCCCCACTAGACTATAAAAAGCCTATAATTTTGATATGTATTCACCAATACACCATCATGAGTTTTCGAAGACGACGTGCCCCTCTGTTTACACATCATCCGACTCGAGACCCGAGAATTGCTCAGACAGAAGAACTCAGAGAAATCGTTGCCCATGAAGAAGAAGATGGAAGGGAATTGACGATCATCTCCAGTTTTCAACGAGTACTTGAAGATGAATCCACGTTAATCAACAGTACCGAAGAACTCGCACAACAATTGCGGGAAGAAGTAAGAACAGAAGAAAGTAGCCGGCTGCGAAGACTGAGTGAACAACAGGACCAAGACATACACAGAATGGAAGAAAACGACAGTGATGTGACGGAAGGTGGAGAACAAGACGAGCTGCCCTGGCTAAATTCTAATAGACCTCCCACAACAACCACGATGACACCGCCTGTCTACACTGAAAGTATAAGGACTGAAGACCCTACAGCCGGACCTCCTACCATTGCCGAAACTCCCACAATTTCAGCGGCAGAAACACCACAACCCTGTCGCCACCAAGTCGAGATAATTCAACTCAATGAACAGATTATGGTCATGCAGAGAGGGCTGGATGGGATGGAGACAACCCTGAATGGAATGGAAGCGCAAATTACCATACTCAAGAAAGAACGCCGTGTCGAAGAGAAAAAAACACGATGCAGTATCTGTACGGAGGAGGAGAGTTGGTACGCCGTGTTACCCTGTGGACATCTTTGCCTATGCAAGGATTGCTGGGTAACCCTGACGTGTCAAGGTGCGATGTGTCGATGCATTGATGCCGGCGAGTTCCATTTGAAAATAAAATGCCCGATATGCAGAAAACATGTAGGAGGCGTGAAGAGAATATTCCGCGCCTAAAGTGTGTCGTATCACGCTATCAACGTCCCTTTTGAGGGCCAACCCATCTTTCCGGAAGAGAAAACTTCTTTCCTAAGCACACCAACTAACACCAGATGCCCATCATCCTTTTTCCCCAAAAAAAAAATTTTTCAAAAAAATTTTTTTGAAAATCAAAAATCTTCATACGTCAGGTCAACAAAATTTTATTTTTAAGGTAGAGGGTCGAGTCAGGTATCATATTGAAGCTGACGTGAAATGCTTCACAATGATACTTCACTCGACCCGATTGGACCATTAGGGACGCCTCTAACCTCAAAAAAGATTATTTTGAAGATAAATATCAACATCCGGTGTATGAAGATTTTTTTATTTTAGAGGTAGTGGGTCGAGTGAGGTATCTAATGGAAGCTGACGTGAAATGCTTCACAATGATACCTCACTCGACCCGATTGGACCACTAGGGGCTGCCCTAACTCCAAAAAAGGCTATTTTGAATTTTCTGCGCATGTGCGAAGGCCGAAGGCTATGAAAATAGCCTTTTTGGGGTTAGAGGCGTCCCTAATGGACCAATCGGGTCGAGTGAGGTATTAAATTGAAGGTGACGTGAAGGAGCATCTGATAGACTGGGTATGGGCTTGAATTAGGGTAATTGTGCGCATGCGCGAAGATGATATAAAAAATATCAATATTCAAAAATAGCCTTTTTGGAGTTAGAGGCGTCCCTAATGGACCAATCGGGTCGAGTGAGGTATCAAATTGAAGGTAACGTGAAGGAGCATCTGATGAACTGGTGTAGGTTGAACTATAAGCATTCTGCGCATGCGCAATCTTCAAAATAGCCATTTTTGGAGTTAGGGCAGCCCCTAGTGGTCCAATCGGGTCGAGTGAGGTATCAATGTGAAGCATTTCACGTCAGCTTCCATTTAATACCTCACTCGACCCACTACCTCTAAAATAAAAAAAATCTTCGTACAACCGATGTTGATATTTATCTGCAAAATAGCCTTTTTGGAGCTAGGAGAGCCCCTAGTGGCCCGATGGAGCCGAGTGAGGTATCAATGTGAAGGTGAGATGAAGGGCCAGCTGATGGACTGGTGTGGGTTGAACTATCAGCATTCTGCGCATGCGCAAGAATGGAAATAGACGTTTTTGGAGCTATTTGACTATTAAAAAAGGAAAAAAATGAACACTAAGCATTTTTTTAATTACTATTTTTTTATTAACACACAATGAACGTATTCACAATTGAATTTAATACAATTATAGGTAAGTATTGAATTTTTTTAATACAATTAACAGTGAAAAAACTCTGAAATTTTTGTAATACAATCTCTCCAGATCAATACATGTTTTCCTTGTTCTCAATAGTTCGTCAACAAGACTTGTTTGAATTCATCATCATCTTTCCGTCCTTGGTGCACATAGATGTACGTCACGATCTCTTCACGTGGGATTTTGGAAGGACAAGCCGCTACCACTGCCGTGGCAATTTGCGCCTCTGTCACAGCCTGTAGTGCTTCAGTGAGGGACTCGTATGAGGCTACCAGAGTGTTCATGTGAGGTGTGATGAGCTGCAGGACTGTCTCGATGTACTTCTCATATATATAGTGCGACACCTGGTAGGCCAGAGTTTGACGAATTGTACTGGCTAGACGCTGCAACTCCCGCCAGGCCGTTAATTTCAATGTCACCCCTTGAGGACAAGCCACCAGCTCTTGTGTATCTAACCTTTTTCGCCATTTTCGAATATGCACCAGGAGCTGGTCATTGAAATAAGCACAGCTCACATAGATGTCGTCACCCACAGGGAATTTCGCTTCGTCATTCCCCTGGTCACGAATAACCGCATCGATGGCGTAATCAAGGGTCTCCAGTTTTTGCCAGGTGTCCAAGTTCATGGCAATATGCTTACCAGGTCTGTCGTTAAAGCCCGCTGCATTAAAATGCACTTCCTCGTCTTTGACACTGACCGTCAAATAGGGTGTGAGCTCCCAAATGTCCTTGTGAGCTGCCTGGTGAGCCGCGTCGATCAGATTGTTGATCTCCTGGACAGACAGAGGAAGTTCTTGTTTCACTTGCTGGTTCTCAACCACAGGTATTACTAACGGTGTTAGTCGAGGGCGTTTGGGTCGTCCAGCCCGTTTAACAGGTGGAGTACTCTCTGGGCTAGTACGTTTGCTACCTGTACGCTCTTCGTCCACCACTAACATAGCCTCATCTCGTAGAACGGCGTCGTCGGCTATCAATAGATGTGCTAGTTCTTCATTTCCCGTGATCTTCAGCCCCTCCACCAAGAGTAGACATGCATAGGGGCCATGGCACAGTAGAAAGTCGATGAGAGCTTTGTTTTGTCCTGAAAAAGTTTTCTCGGCCATGATATCGTCGACATGCTCTTTCATGAGTAGGTGTTCCTGCATAAGGAAATCACATGGTTCACCCACACGCTGTATTTCATCAATGAAGCGAACACGGTTGTTTCGAAGCGACACTTGCACGGTTGGCTCCATGACTATAGGCTCAGGCTGATGAGCAACTGCTACGGTGTAAAAGTAGGGTGAATGGGCACCGGTAAAAGTGAAAAAAGTAAAAGGTTCACAGCTCATACAAAACAGGCAAGCTGACTGGATGACTGGCTGGCTGACTGGCTGGCTGGCTAGAGGTGAAGCAGACTAGAGGTGAAACAGGCAGGTAGGCTGGTCAGGTCAGGTAAGTCAGAGTGCTCCACAAAGTAGTGCAATTGAATACACCCCTTTCCCTAAAAATCGACTGCTTTTATACGTTTTCCCGTAAGTGGGTGGGTTCAAAATGGCGGACCCTTATTTTACACACACAACACCCTCAGCCGCCATTTTAAACCCACCCACTCACATCCCAGGTCAAATCAGTGCACCCGAGTGAGTGGGTGGGTTCAAAATGGCGGACTTTCAACGTCCCAGAGAAAATAACCGGCCGCCATTTTGAACCTACCCACTCACCTCGTGCACTCAATGACCCCGGTGAGTGGGTGGGTTCAAAATGGCGGACCCTTATTTTACACACACAACACCCTCAGCCACCATTTTAAACCCACCCACTCACATCCCAGGTCAAATCAGTGCACCCGAGTGAGTGGGTGGGTTCAAAATGGCGGACTTTCAACGTCGCAGAGAAAATAACCGGCCGCCATTTTGAACCCACCCACTCACAGACCCCGGTGAGTGGGTGGGTTCAAAATGGCGGACCCTTATTTTACACACACAACACCCTAAGCCGCCATTTTAAACCCACCCACTCACATCCCAGGTCAATCAGTGCACCCGAGTGAGTGGGTGGGTTCAAAATGGCGGACTTTCAACGTCCCAGAGAAAATAACCGGCCGCCATTTTGAACCCACCCACTCACATCTCAACTCACGCATGCGCACAGACACACTTCTGACGTCACACCCAGTTCTGCGCATGCGCAGTGAGGCGCTACCATTCCGATTTACTCTTACTATACTACTAGTGTTCTCAATTCATGCTACCGCAAATAAGTGGCTAAGCGCAAAATTGGAATGGACCTAAAGATCAGAACCACGTAAAAGAACAAGAATAATACCGGTGCATGAGAGTATCAGAAAAAAAGAGACCGTCATGATTAAAGTCAGTATACAATTCTTATGACATTACAACAATCCGGAATTAATATAAGAGACGTTCAAGCTTCAAAGCATTGCCACTACCTAATAAAAAATAATCTGAAAGTAAAAGGAATCAGTTGCACAACTGGTCAAGTCAATTTCTGCCCAACATGTCCTGAAAATAGATAACTCCACCTCTGCACAGAGATGTCACTGGGTGACGTCACACCAGCGACACCTACGATAGAAACTAAAAAATACAAGCATGGGCTAGTCAGCGCTCCGCAGAGCAAAATGAAATAATTACACGTCATGAAGCCTCATCTATAACTGACAACAGATTTTCACCTGCCAAATTAACGAGATTGGACAGAAAAGTGCCAAGCGCAGTTCTGAGTTGCATTTGACATTTTAAACAAAACACGTTCTCTAACACAAGTGACAACACATCGGAATGGTAAATGCTATCGACATGACTAACAAGATAGGCAAGCTGGTTATTCACTACTTCTGTGACATGTAAATAGCTCTGGAAGATAGATAAATATAGCCCATCAGATAGGCAAGCTGGTTATTCACTACTTCTGTGACGTGTAAATAGCTCTGGAAGATAGATAAATATAGCCCATCAGATAGGCAAGCTGGCTATTCACTACTTCTGTGACGTGTAAATAGCTCTGGAAGATAGATAAATATAGCCCATCAGATAGGCAAGCTGGTTATTCACTACTTCTGTGACGTGTAAATAGCTCTGGAAGATAGATAAATATAGCCCATCAGATAGGCAAGCTGGTTATTCACTATTTCTGTGACGTGTAAATAGCTCTGGAAGATAGATAAATATAGCCCATCAGATAGACAAGCTGGTTATTCACTATTCAAGATAGGCAAGCTGGTTATTCACTACTTCTGTGACGTGTAAATAGCTCTGGAAGATAGATAAATATAGCCCATCAGATAGGCAAGCTGGTTATTCACTACTTCTGTGACGTGTAAATAGCTCTGGAAGATAGATAAATATAGCCCATCAGATAGGCAAGCTGGCTATTCACTACTTCTGTGACGTGTAAATAGCTCTGGAAGATAGATAAATATAGCCCATCAGATAGGCAAGCTGGTTATTCACTACTTCTGTGACGTGTAAATAGCTCTGGAAGATAGATAAATGTAGCCCATCAGATATGCAAGCTGGTTATTCACTACTTCTGTGACGTGTAAATAGGAAGATAGATAAATATAGCCCATCAGATAGGCAAGCTGGTTATTCACTATTCAAGATAGGCAAGCTGGTTATTCACTACTTCTGTGACGTGTAAATAGCTCTGGAAGATAGATAAATATAGCCCATCAGATAGGCAAGCTGGTTATTCACTACTTCTGTGACGTGTAAATAGCTCTGGAAGATAGATAAATATAGCCCATCAGATAGGCAAGCTGGCTATTCACTACTTCTGTGACGTGTAAATAGCTCTGGAAGATAGATAAATATAGCCCATCAGATAGGCAAGCTGGTTATTCACTACTTCTGTGACGTGTAAATAGCTCTACTCAACATATAATAGGAAACAGAATTTTTTAAGTCTATATCAGGCGACGTTAACAAAGAACACCTTTACACTTCTAGGGATGAAGCACAACTCCTTCCACTCTCCGATAAAATTCAGGACTCTACGAAATAATCCATATGCTACACATGAATGTGACGATGGAAATAATCACTGATTAGAATTGTATCTAACAAAATATCGCACAGGTCATAATGATCGTCATCACCTGAGTATCCATAAGAGAATAATCCTTCAATGCAGGGCTCCGGTTATAAAATAAATGGGACGGAGTACAATTGCTGTCTGTTCGTGACGTCCCATATAGTTGTGAGTAAATACATTAATGTGCATGTACATCGTTAATATTAACCAGAGTAAAATACGGTTCAATGGTATCCTTTTAAGGGAGTTAATGCAAGGCTATGGACAATTACTCATGCGATCCAAATCAAACAATGACATCAGATACATGGCCGAATAGGCCTGTGTACATGAAAATTAGAAGCATACAATCGGTTAATCGGTGGCTTTAAAACAAATAGCTGGGATACCACTAGTGGCTGCTTCCAAATGAAATATGTAGGATTACTCAGAGTATACCGGCACCAAAGAATTGAACAGTATTAGCAACATACATATTACGGCTAACCTCGCAAATTAAGCCAATACATCGATCATGTTGATACAACAGTTATGAAGTGTTCTCAATTCATGCTACCGCAAATAAGTGGCTAAGCGCAAAATTGGAATGGACCTAAAGATCAGAACCACGTAAAAGAACAAGAATAATACCGGTGCATGAGAGTATCAGAAAAAAAGAGACCGTCATGATTGAAGTCAGTATACAATTCTTATGACATTACAACAATCCGGAATTAATATAAGAGACGTTCAAGCTTCAAAGCATTGCCACTGCCTAATAAAAAATAATCTGAAAGTAAAAGGAATCAGTTGCACAACTGGTCAAGTCAATTTCTGCCCAACATGTCCTGAAAATAGATAACTCAACCTCTGCACAGAGATGTCACTGGGTGACGTCACACCAGCGACACCTACGATAGAAACTAAAAAATACAAGCATGGGCTAGTCAGCGCTCCGCGGAGCAAAATGAAATAATTACACGTCATGAAGCCTCATCTATAACTGACAACAGATTTTCACCTGCCAAATTAACGAGATTGGACAGAAAAGTGCCAAGCGCAGTTCTGAGTTGCATTTGACATTTTAAACAAAACACGTTCTCTAACACAAGTGACAACACATCGGAATGGTAAATGCTATCGACATGACTAACAAGATAGGCAAGCTGGTTATTCACTACTTCTGTGACATGTAAATAGCTCTGGAAGATAGATAAATATAGCCCATCAGATAGGCAAACTGGTTATTCACTACTTCTGTGACGTGTAAATAGCTCTGGAAGATAGATAAATATAGCCCATCAGATAGGCAAGCTGGCTATTCACTACTTCTGTCACGTGTAAATAGCTCTGGAAGATAGATAAATATAGCCCATCAGATAGGCAAGCTGGTTATTCACTACTTCTGTGACGTGTAAATAGCTCTGGAAGATAGATAAATATAGCCCATCAGATAGGCAAGCTGGTTATTCACTACTTCTGTGACGTGTAAATAGCTCTGGAAGATAGATAAATATAGCCCATCAGATAGACAAGCTGGTTATTCACTATTCAAGATAGGCAAGCTGGTTATTCACTACTTCTGTGGCGTGTAAATAGCTCTGGAAGATAGATAAATATAGCCCATCAGATAGGCAAGCTGGTTATTCACTACTTCTGTGACGTGTAAATACAGTACCGCTCTCATTAAATGTCACTCTACCGCGGTAATTAATGTGCTGCTACTGTGCCTCTACCGCATCGCTGCTGAGTTGCTGCTGCGTTGCTGCTGCGTTGGTGCCGCGTTGTCACCGCATTGCCACCGCACTGCTACCGCGCTGCTACTGAGGGCTCGAAATTACGGATTACTGCGCTAATGTGTATTCTAATTTATCTCGTAGCATTCGAGTTTATTATATGTGAAGGCATTGGAATCCACGAACAGTAATACAAATACATGCTATTTAACGATTCTCGTGATTCCGACTTAGTTTGAATTGAAGAAAGAGAGTGAAGGGGGTAACGATCGGGTAAATCTGGTTCATGCAGTAGCTTGAATATGTAGATTTCACCCTATTTTTTTAGGAAATTGATATGCAAAGCTAAAGTGGCTAATTCCGTCTGAATCCCGATTGTTTAACATATTTGTTCGACGTATGTATTCCAGTGTGGTCTCAATACATGTGGGAGGTCACCTCATGTAATTTTTTTCACAGTCATATCGGCGCATAGCAGGGATGATCTTGGTGAACGAAGACTTTAATGGGATAGCAAGAGAGAGCGTCTAGGCCGCTGATAAACCTCAGTTGTGACGATGGAATGACATTGCCCGTACAGGTGTTTCCACATCCATGAATATCATGAATATAATTGTTTCTTTCGGTATTTACATTCAACCTTTTTCGCATTACTCAGAATAGATTATTTATTATTTCCATCTTTCTATGAATTGATTGTATTAGGTAAACGCAACATATAAACTTGGCAAGAGAAGCTGCTGGTGTAGTGACAAGAATTCATATAACCCTACAGACTAGTAGTATATTAAAGTGAAATCTCATCATTTTTAAGGTTGGGTGGGGGGGGGGGGAATTGCGGGAGGAATGCGGAGGGCGGATAACGTCGCGTCCGTTAGAGATCACGTCCGGGTCAAAGGCCATGGTCGGTGAAGGAGTTGCCATGTCATTGTGAAAAATAGAGAAAAGGTCACGTGATTGATTAAGGTGGATGTAAAACGGGGGTTTTCGGAAAAGAAATGTGGATAAAAAACGGATCGAACACGCAGTCAAATGGGTCCAGGTGGGCCAATATGGGGTCCTAAGGGGTCGGGCTAGGTCTCGACTTGAAGCGCTCGTCGAGATCGGCCATGTGATAGGTGGGTAGATACACAACTAAGATTTCTTTCGGGAAAAATAGAATGCAGAATAAGGATTTAACACCCAAAATTACCCCGGTCAAATTGATTTACATGGGCACTGCATGGTCTACATGGGTCGTGGCGGGTTCATGGCTCATGGCATGTAGACTACGACTGGGGCGGTTCAGGACGCAAATTACGTCAGTATGTGTATGCACAGTGGATGCGTTGTTGCGAAAGCGAAGATTTTGGGATGCGTGACGTAGAGGCCCATCTTGGTCCAAATATAGCGTGCAGGGTGTCATATTGAAGCCTACGTGGTGTAAACTACGACTGGTAAGGTTTGGACTGGAAGTGACAGCATGATACACATACACAGTTGGGCAACATTAGACAAAGCGAGCGTTTTGCTGGTGCACCGCTACGTGTTTGGGTGAGATAGGGACAATCTTTGATCCAAACGGGCCGTGTGGTATGTCTTCTTGGAAGTCCACGTGGTGTAGACTACGAATGGCATTGGTAGGGTCGGACTGGCGTGGTTTATATCGGAAGTTTCGTCATGGGAGTAACCCCTTCACCGAACATGACCTTTGTCCCGGATGTGACTTCGACCAAACATGACATCATCTACCCTCCCATTCACTTCGCATTATCCCCCATACCCCCAGAAATGATAAGGGATTTCACCTTAATGTACTCCGACCCCATAGGTTTCGGGCAAGAGCTAATGTTGTGATGACAACAGGGCAAAGCACATCACCAAACCACTCCTGGGTTAGGATACCACAAAACGAGACAAATGATCAATATATGACTGGAAGGAACAAATCAATGTTGCATAAACACACAGTTGGCTTCGTTTAACATCTAACCAGCGAACAATTGTGATCCATCGAGTAGATATTGGTACCGTAGCACTAATAACTAATTTGGTTGGCTCAAAACCATTTTGGTTCAATATTTGGCTCACATGTTCCGCTGCCTCAAATCTATCTGTGTGACATTTGATTCTATTTCTCGAAATAGTGTATAACATTAATCAGCTGTGTATATTCACAATATTAAAAAGAAAACGAGTGTAAATATTCTCATGATACAAATACGAAAAACGATCGCATGTATAATGAGGACATGCAGTAATTCGAAAAAAAATAGCTCATTTTTTAAAGATGATTCGCTATGGCAATGCAATATATTGGGAATGAGGGGAGTCAACGTCTGTTTTTCTCAGAAAAGGTATACCATACTATATGACTTAATACTACATAAGAACACAATACATATACTGAAAGGACACAGACATATCCCATCCCCCAGACATTTTCCCCTCGAATAAATTTCCACAAGACAATTTCTTCCCGATAAATTCCCCGTCCCCAGTACCATTTTCCCCCGGAAAATCCCCACTACTATAAAAAATGTCAATTTGTTCTTTTTTTTTTTACATTTAGAAAATTGAAGAAAATATTGTGATGAAGTTTGAACCGATGTAATGAAAACATAATCTGTCATGTGGAATTTTGTGTTTGGCCTTTTAGGGTGAGGAAATGAAAGTGTCCTATTATATATATATATATATACATGTATATTAATATAGTATTACACACTTCGCTATTGTATTAGAACTTTCTTGTCATGATTAACAAATTGTGTATCTTTGCACATTTACATTTATAAGCGGTTAAATAGATATTTATGCATTAATCCGGTGGAATACGTATTCTATACATTCAAGCTCATGCTGTATTATTATTTCAGAATGTCTTCATTCTACGTTGTGCTATCTTTTTACAATCCTGGGATCCTACACAACATGTATTATATGAGATTTAATGAAAAGAAATGGAACTACACACAAATAGCTCATAATCTTACCATTCAATTAGCCACTTTCCGTGTTTACGATAGAAGTGAAGAACTTTGCAATATTTCCTCTGTTTGGTAGTATTTTGAGCACCTGCATAGCTGTTTATCATGTCGCATATAAGATCCGACGGTAATGAGATTATGGCTCTCAGAGTAATACAATATTTCCCTTTCCTTGTGGTATTTGATGGTTTTAACATTGGAAGGGGATTATCGGATCGATGGCGGGGGGGGGGGCGGTATAAATTGACAATAGGGAATTGTCCTGGAGGAATTTATCCGGTGGAATACGTCCTGAGGTAATTGGCTGGAGAAGGGAGATTGTCCTACAGATGTTCAGTTACTGGTGCGTATAATTTCAGTTTGCCCTATCTTATAACCCAAGACAATCATTTTGAACTGGTGATAGATGGTTTATTTTCATGTAGTATTTGATAAATTATCTATTATTCTAAGCATAATGATGCTTTCACGGAATACTGAGAAAATATAGTAACATTGTGTCAGAAATCGCCAGCTCAAAATATTGCCGTGGGTTAAACAGGGCAAATTGAAATCATAGAACCAGAATCTGATCCGTTAAAGTCCCGGGTTACTGGACAGACTGGCCTCTCACTTTGTTATCTCAGTATTGTGCAATAGGCCGATTGTTATCAACCACGTCACTATCATGCCTTGAAAGAACTTGTGCATTCATGTCAATCATATCTAATTGTAAGCTGACTCTCCGGTGTAGACTGAAATCCTTTTCATATTCTTTATATTCAGTTTGAAGGTTATCAATTTAGTATAGATTTAAAATATAGAATTTGGGAGATCACACACGATTTTCAGATAGTTTTACGCTGGAACGATTAGACCGATGCACTAAATATCACCACTTTCACAGTGTATTAGTATTAAGGGAGTAGCTCACGTTCATGAGCTTATGGCAGTGTATCAGAGGGATTTCTGGATTTTTTCCAAACATGCCGACTTTTCTAACACTAGTATTCAGACAGCTCGCAATATGGTGAATATAAATAATATATTGATATCTTCACCCTGTGAAGGGTGTTCCTTAGACTGAATATTATGGCTTTGGTGCCCCAAGAAATTCATACTAATTCAATTACCATAAGAAAACAATCTTACAAATACCTGGAAGATTATCCCCAAGATCCTTCTACTTTCACCCCAATTCTCCATATCTACTCCTCTCGCCTTGTCCTAGCCCAAATACTGAAGGCTTTTCAGCACCTTCACTCTTTTAGTACTGAATGTGATCTACTCCCTTATTACGGATATTTAGATCAATTGCTATTTCAAGAATAGCACATATGGCCTCGATGAATTTTGTTATCTCGTGTCAACATGAAAAGACTGTAATTATACAATGGAAAACGATTATTCTGAAGATTTCTAGTAGGAATATCTCAAAACCTAGTCTGATCATATCTGCTGCCGTCATTCACTCATCATGTTCTAATTTGCTCCCCCCCCCCCCCCCCCCTCCCCACCACTTCAAACACGGAAATCTCCCCCCCAACCCCAACCCCCACGACAATTCTCCACCAGTGACTTAACGAAATTTATAGTCACCTCTCGGAGATATAACATTTTGGCGGGTGAATATATAATATACTGCGAGATATCACGTGACGGCCAATGATCCAATCCACTGCTGCTAATATAATAATATTATCTGTTCTATCTTTGTACCCATGATCTCTAAATCAGGTAATGGGTGCCATAATTTGTTAATTTATTCAAACTATTATGTTACAATCATGCCGGTTTAAAATGTCGTGTTATTCAATAGTCAGTTTCAATTTGACTATCCTTATTGTACATGTAAGTAATATGAATATATACGGTTTTCGTCCTGGCGTGATATTATATTCACCAAATATGAATCTGAACGTATACATGGAGTGTAAGAAGTTGAGACAATTGATAGCATGCGTCTCCAGCCCCCCCTCCCCTTACCACCCCTTTCATTCGTTCTTTATCCTCCCATTTGTCCGCAGCACCCATTTGATTATGGAGTTATCGGAACTGAAATCACATGCACTTGTTCAGTCTCACAGTCACACAGACGTGTATTACCAAATATCAACTTGAATGAACCTGTTAGTCTATGTGGATGTATGGAAAGTAACAGGTTTGACATCGTGAGGATCGCTCCTACAAAATGTGTGTACGCGAGTCAAAATTAGTTAAAGCTGCCAAACAGCCTGTTTCTCTTGAGATAAAGAGGCGAAGATTTTGTCGTTGTTGTTACTACAGCTGAGTACATTTCCCTGTAAGAGTTTAAGTAATTCAAACTTGTGAGGTTTGTATTGTTATAGACCGATAGCTTATGAAAGCGGTTTCTCTTTTAATATCTGCACCCGCTGACTCTTGTGTTTGCATTGAGTCTGGCGTCAGCAAGTTAGTTATTATTATTAGTAACTATTCTTTACATTATCTAACCAGCCTTATTTCTAGCGATATATCATTCTGCTGTCCTATTTGAACTGTTGAACGTCCATCACACGGTACTTTCGAATTGATTTTAAGATTTCACAGATTCGTCTTGTTGGGCGCTCAACATTTACACTACATTTTCAACCATGTCACTGCGAAGAAGAGTTGCTGGTAAGTGTGATTTTTAGACGTGGATATCTTGAACATACCGGTGATTGTTCACTGAACGACTTTCGAATACGGTAACTGTTTCAACCCGAAAATCACTATTACTCTGTACGAGTACTTACACTGTGAAATATTGTGAAAATTATTGTAAATAAATTGTGAATGATCGTGCAGTATTCCTTTGTGATTCATACATGAATATGTGTTCTTTATGGTATTTTTAATGTAATTTCAGTACCAAGGCACGCATTCATCAAATTTTGTATTGACGGAAAGACTCGCCACATTAAAACTGTCCATTTGAACGAATAAATAGCTAGAAATGGAGATATCTTAGCGCCATGGGAGGAAGGGATTTACAAGGCGACCATTCTGGTCGTATCAGCGTATCGTCTGGCGTTGCATTGAACCGACCCAATAAAGTTATCATTGAAGACCAGAGAACATAATCTAACAAAATTACTTATATCTCCCTTTTATAATGGTATATATATAAATAGGCAGTTGGGGTGTGTTCAGATGAGTCAATAACATTGAATGCCATAATTCTAAAGACATGGCAGAGCACATTTTACCGAAAACGCGGAGTGTTTTTTCAAGAGATAACCTGTAAAAATATTGAGAATATCTATGTGAGCACAGGTATAAATGAATTCAATAAACTTGTTTATTGTAGTTATAAACAGCTGACATGGAACAACATTGTAGAGTAAATGCAGTTTGTTATTTCAACAGATTAGACGCAGAGATACTGCATATTAAGCAATCTATAGCCACCTCGCACCTGGACGTCTGGGATAAACGACAACAATACCATGTTGATAGTCTATTTACAGGCCCATATTTACACCATCACACTTGACAAAATAATCAAAATTCTGTACGTTTTCGACATGAAAACCCTTGCCCTGAAATATAAACTTTCCCACACTAACCGTGCGTAAAATAACCACTTAGCACGCCTATAAAAACAGTATTTCTTTTTTTTTCTTAAAAATAAGATACACAAAATTCGCATTTACATGTACTTTGCTCCAGACACAAATAGAAACTGGGAGGAAATAAACGTTTTATCGGTCTGATGGTCGGGAGAAATCGACACCGGGCAGGGGAAAAGGGAAAATTGGTGCGCAAGATGAATGATATGACTTATCAATGGTGAGAAATGTAGGCATATATCGTCCATGATTTCAATTTACCCCAGTAGTATAGAAGTCGTAAATCTCTTGGTATTTTGGACGTGAATAATGCCACAGGGAATTTGAGTTGTCTGGGATGTTCCATGACGTCACGGTGATAACATCACGTCCGATCACGTGACTTCCGGTCCAGTCGGGTAGGGGGTCACTCACGATAAAGATAACGTGACAGGGGAGAATATAAATCTATGATTTTCTGAAAAAACAAATGCGGAAAAACGGACTTTACACACAGTCAAATTGGATTGAGTGAACCCTACGTTGTGGTAAGAGGTCGTGAAGGGTCTCGATTTTGAAGCGCTCGTCAAGATCGGTCGCGTGACTGAGGAGTGGATGCAAAACTTGGAATTCCTCGAAAAACAGACTCAGTGTGAAAAGCGGACTTTACATCCTGTCATGTGTATATGAGTCATATGGAATCGAGCAGGCTTGGTTGGTAAGTGGTTGGGTGCCACACTAGGACTTTTCAGAAAATAAAAACCGGAAGAGTGAACAAAAAAGGGAATGCGCATCAGGTCACGTGTATATGGGTCTACATGGGTCGTACAGGGTGGAGGAACACTCGTCGACGGCACCAGAAGTGATGTCATGGTGCATATTCGGGTACGCACCGGTGTGTAGACTACGATTGGGATGGTTTTAATCGAAAGTGATGTTATAGTGCGCATCTCCAGTCTAGGAGTAGTAGAGAAAGTGACATTTTAGGGATGAGAACGCTAAATGAACCGTTCAGGTGGGTGTTGGGGATACTATGGGCGACATGGTGTAGTTGGCAGGGCACGACATGTCTAACATGGCAGTGTCAACTGCCCTTGGGTACAGCGCGGGTGAGTGAATGAGTGAATAAGTGAGTTAGAAGTGAACGAATGAGTTAGTTAGATCTGAGTACGACACACATACACACGCACACACACCGCACTACCTAGTTCATATTCTCCTAACACGTTAACGCAATCAGATGAGAGATAGAGAACAAAAAATAATGTATTTTATACGTATTATCCTCTCCATCACATTACAATCCATACCGCGTGAGCCGCGTGAGCCGCGCTCGCTGTGTTACCAATCCTCGTGAGCTATTATGCATCCAACAGACACATCGTCGGCCGTATCGACTCTTGTCCAATCAGGAAATTACTTTTGTGTTGCGTCAGTTTTCGTCAACATATCCTGGAAGAGATGTTTTCGCATTTCGACAGCACTTTTCAGAGCCTCTGTGCATGGTAAACCCACATCCGCTGCCAGGTGACGAGTGGTCATGAAGTATGACCTGTGCGTGTGATCGCCTTTGAATTCGAATGGCATCAGGGGGTGCAGTTATTAATCGAAATGGCTGTTTTTCTGGATGAAAGCCACATAAATGACATCTGCCTTGTAGTAATAGTACAAACATTCTCTTTGAGATAATTTATGAATATAACAGATTTGCGTTTAGGATTATTTGTCTCTTGGTGACCGGAGAGGAGAGCCCTTGTTTTTTTTCCGAGTAACTGGATAACTGTAGAGTAAAGGTTTTTGGGAATGGCTTCATCGCCGAGCGAATATACATCATAATGTCAGTTTGCTTATTTTTACCAGGCTGATTTCATCTAAAGCACTCAATTTTGTCCCGTTTTCAATACAAACCATAGGCTCGAGAAAAAGAATCCACAGAAAAGAATTTCTTTGTACTACATGGTACATTAGAAGTGGTATTAGATATTTGCTGTACAGATCCATAAAACAGTTATCTCCCCTATACTGACATATTCATGTGCAGTTTGTGTGACTGGTACAATTAGGTCTTATAGCCAAAGAATAAACTTGCCAGAAGTGTTTTCAATATGAAATCACGCGGCAGCAGGGGAAAAATGGAAAGAATTTGTACTCTACGGGTTTTGACAATTATTCTTGAAATTCATCGAAGATAGTAGAGTGCAAATTACCGTCAATTTGGCTGTTGTTTGAGTTCTGGTTAGGCTGTCTCCGTTTATCTCGCTTCATTGAAAAGAATCAATCCTGGTCTATGTGTATCTGGTTAAACGTTGATTCTATAGAGCAAAGGGATTCTTAAGTAATAACCTAAAAACTCAGATCGATGTGGTAAATTCCACGAAAACAAAGGTGGGGTAAAGGAAAAGTAATTGATCTGATATCCACAATAAGCAAGTGTTATTCAGCGTTATGCTTGAAAACAATCATAGGTTAACACGACCAGGAAAAATAATTGAGAAAAATCACGCCAAACTGGCACACACAGTTTTACAGGAATGGTCCTTTCCTGATTTCATAATAAGGCCGACCGTCTTTTGGCACATTATAGGTCTTCCTACGTTTATAGTTGTTGATATCTCGGGTCATTAACGTTTCAATGGCCTCAGCTATGCTTCTTGGTGAGCGCGAGAATCATGACTCCTTTTCTGCAAGAAAATTGACAAAAACGGGTAGTGCAAAGTTTCCTGTCTCTTTTAAACCATTTAAAATTGACCGCTCGACGTGAAAGACGAGACGTGTATTTCTATGGAAAATGGACCGTATATGACCAATTTTTCTACATTGTGATGGGTTTTCAAGAAAATTGAAGCATTTGTAAAGGGATTTGCAAGGATTTTTTTTGCAACAAAAATGGCATATGCCTTGTAGTAAAGGTACAAATATTCTCTTTCAGATGATATATGGATATAACAGGATTATTTGACTATTGGTGGTCGGAGGGGAACCCCATTTTTTTTTATTTCTGGCTGGAATTGGATAACTCTAGAGTGTACCTTAATAGTAAATACAGTATATAATTCCTGAACAATGATTAAGGAAATCTTCAACTCGTTTTGATCGTCATCTTTTGGGAAAAATCCTGTGTGATATGACTATTGTACATCCCTTTTCAGATGCTTTCTCATCTCCGAAAACAGACCTTGAGTGAAATCCATATCTGACCAATTGCATACATGTTATCTTTTAATCTTTATAAACATTCGTGACCCCAGAATAATGTACGCGTAGCGCGGTAATTATGCAAGAAAGGCTGCGCAGTAATTACTGTGCTCCTACTGCGTTGCTACTGCATTGCTACTGCGCGACCACCGCGTTGCTAGCGCGTTGGTACTGCGCCGGTACTGGGCCTCTACCGCACTGCTACTGGGCCTCTACCGCGCACGACTTGACTTTTAATGAGAGCGGATCTGTATGCCTCATAAATCATAAACTAGCTTAAATGTTTACATGCATGGAAGCTTGTAACTTATAATTACGGTCACATTTAGATATGAGACGAAAGCTACGATGAACTTTACGATGGGCTTACATGGCTTTCACGAACGCCATATGACTCATTGCAGTGGTCATCGTGTATCTCCGCCTTCCGTAAGCTACGAAATTCGTAACGCACTAACAGGCTGTTTAACAACAACAGCAAAATTTGTGCGTCCGAAGTCCTATGCTGCTGAGTGATTCAAATCGACCCTAAATTGGCTTCCGTTTCCTCGTTCACTAAAACTTTACTAATCGGTAAAGCATTGTTGAGTCAATGGTGAGCCTTTTATCTGGATCTACGGAGAACTTCATCACTGTTTAAATCAGAGAACCCGACGACACCATTCTCTGGAAAAAGCGGGGTTCGACAACACGACGAGTCGACACGACTGAGTAGGGAGATTGGGGTACAGTGGGACATGAGGCACAGTGGGACAAGCCGTCTAGCCTTTTTGTTATAAACAAGAGGCACATAGCATTACTATCAGCAGAAAGCTATTAGCCCCATACAACTTCTATATTGATTACAAGTAAAACCCATCATTGGTAAAAAATTAGGGACACAAAAACCGTTTTTGAGCAGTCCAAGTAAATTTTTAGGACTGAGGATGATAGTTCGTTATGAGAAGTTTTCAGCAGTACATGTACTTCATTGTTGTGTTGTTACTACTGAGAGAGGCTGGACAAAGGTACAATATAATTATATCGATTTAGTATCTCAGCTGTATGTATTAGTTTTTTGCCATAACAAGAAATATATCCTGCGCTTGGGGCAGAGTGTGACACTTTTGCCGGGCACACTGGGGCAATAATAATCAAATGGTGAAATTTACTTTCATTCTAAAATGCCATCAAAGTGCATTATTTTGTTTCCTAGATGGTAGTATTTGCTAATCCTATCAGATTTGTTGAGTTTTACTAAAACTTTCAAAGTTAAATGCTTTCATTGGAATGAGAATCACACAAAATATTTTTTTCTCTAATTTGGCTCCTGGGAAATATTTTACGTAAAGCAGGGGCCTAAAATAGCAACTAACTTAACCACCGCTGTTGAATCGCTGTTCAACTCCTATGAAACATATTAGTATATACTTCTTATAAAATGTATTTTAAACTAAATAGCCTGGGGGTTCTGTCTTTCGGTGGGGACATGGAGGGAGAAAAACTATGGCAGGTTATTTCTGTCAAGCACATTTGCAATCGCTGAAATATGTGACAAATCAGGGTAGGGGTATTGACCTGCCGGAACCCTTCATTTTGACCAGTGGATTGGGTGACATTGGTCGATGACTATATACTTCACAAAACCGACGATACTATCCAATGTTCAGAGATGAAGCAGTCCCAGGAAGTCTTTGGAGTGTGAGCTTGTCTAATTGGGTGCTCTTCATCGTATTTTCGCCAACCGAAGCCACTGAATTTATCGGCTGCGAATCTGATCGTTTTCATGTGCTTCCATCCTTGCAGACACTTCGCTTGATTTTTTTTCAATGTAAGCAGAGAAAAACCCTTCCTTGACAGTCTTAGATCTAGTCTCAATTTGACAGGATAGTAGTCACGGAACGCAAATCCATTTCAAAAGTTAGGCGATGTTAATATATTCGTGCTTCCATATCTTCCATTTTAAGTCATGGGGACGTGGCTGTCCAAGTCGTCAGACCCACTAGATATTATTCCAGTTGTGTTCCGCCAGGAAGCGTTTGTTCAACCGTATTTGTATAAACGGGCGTGACAAAAGGAAGAAGTTCCACCCGAGAGATTTGCAAGAGGTGACGCATTCAACAGTTACGGTATCCCCCAAAAAGGCGCAACATCACCGCCTCGACTGTGACTCTGGTGACCAGGTGGCGAACTAGTGCTCACCGCATCAGCTGTTCAGCCCTCCGACCCATCAGCTTGAGTTTGAGCGGATGCCCTACCGGCCTCTTTAGAATGTCTTTACCATTTTGGCGCTTCACGGCTCGGCTTCGTCCCCCCTACGCTGGAAACTCCACGAGGCATGATACCACTCTAACTGGGTCAGCGAACACAAAATGGAGAGGAAATGAAACTTGTTTACTTCCATCAAAATCTGGTGGAAATCGGGCGGATGAATGACCAAACACTCCTGGTTGTGATTGCCTTTACGGTCCAATCATAGTTTCACAAATGCCATCATCCAGAAAGAAACATACAATTTCAGCAATGTACACAAACAAGGAAGATAACTATCATTGTCAACTTCCTCGTGGAACACCAGTCCAATACAGAATAAAGAAGTTTATCGCTAAATGATAAATCATATTAATAACATATATCGATAGCAATATATTCAAGACGAATTATCATTTTGTAGGTATTCCCTTCCCAGTTAACTATTGCCGTACTGCATCGTAATCGTAATGTGTTAGCATTATAAACGTAGGCTTATGCCCCATTTCCCATGCTGTTCTTTTTTCATTGCAACATAGTCTGTGTCAATAAGCAAACATAAAGTTTATGAGATACTAACTGACCGGATGGACAGAAAATCGGAATGGAAATTTGTCTAGACCAGTCAAGACATTTGTGAGAACATGGACTGTTCTCGGTACCCAATGAGCGTTAAATGTCAGTTAGATTCCCTGCAATATGCGCTCTAGAATCCACATCTATAGCCATCCTATGTCACTTTGATTAGCTACGGGTAGACATACACTTGCTAATCTCTATCTCATTTTCCTGGATCTCAATGGGCGTGCAATGCCCTTTCCGATATTTAACTCAATTCTCCCCCGATAGGCAAGGTTGCATGTATCTTGACTGAGTTACATCGAGCCAACCAACAAGTCCCCCGCCCCATTGGACGTCCGATGTCCGGTTTGATAACCCACATGCCCCTCATGTTAAGTTCCATGACATAACTAAAAGTTTGGCCGTTCTGTGACGACTTACGCGTATGTACTCAGGGCGTAACATGAACACTGTGTGGTTGGTGTTCCCAGTCCGCGTTAACTAACATCTTGGATGTCATTTTTCCGGACTTCATAGCTACACTGGAGAAATTATAATAGTCTCCGTCTAAAACAATGGACGTAAGATGTCCTTTTGGATTTTTTTTCTTTTGCGATACCCACATTGACTCCAATAATGGCAGGACGAGGTTTCCTGACATCGACCAAAACTTCGGCTGTACGGTGGACACAAGCAAACAAACAAACAGACCAAGACACGGTTTGATAAATTACTTTGGCAATGGATTGGATCTGCTTAGCTTGCGTACATAAGTTTGATGCTCCAGATCGATGTCGAATGCCATATTGAATGATTTCCTATAATACCATGTTGTCTTTGTTCGCTTTGATCTAGATTCCTTGAAACAATTTTGTGCAAATTGACACACTTAATCAATATGTCATACTTTTAGAGAAGCACCACAGAACATTTCAATCATTTAATAACTCGTGTACAAAAGGTATATTGCATATACATCAGTTACATTTATTCTCTGATGATGACTTTTCGATACGTCTAATTACATATTACATCGATACGGATAATTACATGCCTATCACATTGGCATATCTTATCTGCTCGTTCCACATGCTAACCGCGTTTTTCCTCTGATATGGTTCAGAGAATAGGACACGTGATAATATGGTAGGCCGTAGAGGAGAAAAATCGCCATTTGGTGTAGACACATATTATTAGCCAATCACAGAGCTGTTTTACGTGTTGACATTAATTATATGTCTACATACAATTTAATTCGATATCATATCGAATTATTTTATATCCGTATACATATTATTTAGATACTGCATCAAATATTTCGATGCTACATTAAATTAATTTGTATCCCCATTCAAATCATTTCGTATCCTTATACACATTTTTTATATATGGCATCTCAATATTTAAAAGTGTGGTTGGCCGCAGAGGACAAAAATGGCTATTTGGTGTAGACACATTCCAGTCAATCATATAACAGTTTTATGTATGTCATACATATTTCAATATAAGTGTCATACATAATTCATTAAATATGTCATACATAATTCATTCAATCGCGACAACTGGAAATATGTATCTCATGCAGTAATCGCTTCCGCCACAAAATGTTATGTCTCCTGTAGAAATGGAGCAACCAATGACAACGTGCGTTACAGATACCACGCGTGGCCACATGTTCCACGGCGCCCATTTTTCAACTCCTGAAACATGTCTACGAGGCACGACAAACCTTTTCATAAAAGTTGATTCTATTGGCTGTAGTGATTATAGGAGCGGAAGTGATTTATGGTGTCTATAATTTCGACTATTTCATTGGTTCATTACGATGCTACATCGAAATATATTTAGGATGCCATACCTAAATAATATGTATACGGATACAAAATGATTCGATACAGTATCTAAATCATCTGCAATGCGTATACAAATTAATTTGTTGTAGCATTGAAATATTTGATGCAGTTTCTAAATAAAATGTATACGGATATAAAATAATTCGATATGATACCGAATAAAATTGTATGTCGACATATAATAATTAATGTCTACACGTAAAACAGCTCTGTGATTGGCTAACGATGTGTCTACACCAAATGCCGATTTTTGTCCCCGACGGCCAGCCACAATTTAAAAATTGGGATGCCATACCTAAATAATATGTATACGGATACAAATTGATTCAATACAGTATCTAAGTGATTTGAATAGGGATACAAATTAATTTGATGTAGCATCGAAATGTTTGATGCAGTATCTAAATACTGATATTTTCAATATGTATACGGATATAAAATAATTCGATATGATATCGAATTAAATTGTATGTGACAGATAATAATTAATGTTTACACGTAAAACAGCTCTGTGATTGGCTAAGAATATGTGTCTACACCAAATGGCGATTTTTGTCCCCTGCGGCCTACCATACACGTGGTTCGAATAAATGGGACAGATTAATGAACAGGATATAAGAAGGTGTTTACAGCCAGCCACAGAATACTGGCACCCGAAGTTCTCTCGCTTGTTGCCGCTGCACGTTCAACCCTGAATGATACGCCATTAACATCTTTGCATGTGGCCTACGTGTACGTGTTTCCTACTCCATCAAGCCGGATCAAGAATTTGAAGGTTAGTGTTAATTGTGTGAAGCTATAAATGTCTTGGAATTATTGATGTATACGGTATCCTAATAGTGATCAGAAATAAGGGATGATAGATATTCAGCCATTTCAGCTTTCGTTTAACTAAGAATACACGAGTTCCTGGTTCGCACACGCAGTCCAAAGCCTCAAATCTTACATACCGGAGCCATCGTCAAGTGATCTATTTAACCACCAAGTTATCAATGTATTTATTCTTGGATCCTAATGTGTTTCTGCGTTACTTTATAAAATAAGATTTCTCTCCAGTCATGATTTGATGGCGATGTTCGTATAAACACCGCGATGATCCTGCATAACGCGATGTCCATACTGTCCCGAACTAGCGGTATTAGACGCAAACTACCAAGTGTGACCACAATGCCTTCATTCGATAACGGAAATTACAGGAATCTGTTGTTAAAGTAAAACAACGCTAACAATGCATTTTACATAACTATAGTGAAATAAACGACATACAATGTGAACATGCTCTATAAGCTGGCGATGCCAGTTAACCCCGGAATTGCCTCTCTGAACCATCCGGGATCGGGATACTAATGGTATCGTCTGTACGTTATGGCCTCTTTACTTCATGTACGCAGTATTGAATTGAAAGTTGGTGGGATATTATTGTTCTGGTAAATTGATGACTGATTCCTCTCAAGTAGTTAACTCCATTGTAGCCACCAGCTACCATCTAATTAACGAAGGTGCACTTTGGCCAAAACAGTGTCCTTACCTGTTCAATAAACGATTTTTTTGCAAACCTTAAATGCTGGCTATAGGATGAGTTGTCTCTCCTTATCATTCAGGTGGTACTGCGATAGAGTGCAAATATTAAGAACGTGTCGTTCATAAGGTATCGATCGATTTTTTTTTTGGTACCATGTAACATGTTTGGCTCTTGTATGAAAAACATCCTGTGATTTTATTATCTTTATTTCATACACATTTGGAATTTGTGTTAACTGTTCTACGAAATAGGTATTTTGTTTATTGACACGGAAATACTTTTATGAACGACGGCAGAAATTAACTGTCGAATCTGACGCTTACTATGCGGCCTACCATAGGAATTATCCACAAATAAATCTGAGAATAGCTTCACACCCTCCATCTCTATCGTCTCTCGACTATCACCAAATTCCACATATGGTTCAAATCTGTGGAATCACGCTTGATAGCGCTGCTATTTGAAAATCCGCAGATGAATTCACCAATTACATTTACATATGTGCCTAAATCCATGTAAACCCACCAAGCTTTCACTAATTCACAAGTCTAAACTACATACACGCGTGGACAGAACGATTACTATTAAATTCATGTCAATACACAATATAACTATGTTGTTTGGCAAATGTTGCGTCGATATGTATTATCTCTTACAACTCGTGCGTGAAGATATTACTGCATGGTAACGCATACACCTGGGGTTTCATCGATATATCAATGTAAACAGCTTCACAGGTTCCTTTAGTTTTACTACATCGAATGGTATCATTATCGGACTGTTTTTTCTAGATTATTTGAATTTCGCATTAACCCTATCTGGCCTGGGCTTTATGGAATCTGTCCAGGCCTGGGGGAGGCGAAATGCCCTCACCCTCCCCCCCCCTTACCACGCTATAACCTTGGGTCAAGCGCTACCAGAAAACATAAAAAAATCCAAGATGGCCGCTTTGACGTCATTTTTCGGTCGGATTTTCCGATTTTTTTTATTTATGCAAAAACTCCATGATAAATTAGTAAATATTAACATGATGAGAAATAAAATAGTTTTTGTCCACTTTTCATAGCGGAAAAGCAGACATTTTGAAGAAATATGACAAAAACATAACTTTTCTGGTATCCCATGTGGCCGCCATCTTGAATTTACCCATTATGCAAATGGGTTCAAAATGACCCCAATATGATAAACTATATTCCCGGAGTTTCAGCATTCCATGTTTCGTCGTTCCGGAGATAGCGCAGAAGTTTGGTAGGGGGGCCATAATGCTCCCCCCCCCCCAAGCCAGGTAGGGTTGATATAACAATATTTTTATAGGGATTTATAGGGCACTATACTTTTTTATCTTCCCGACATTCATAATTCGGGCCCTTCGGTCCCGAGGGCCGCTAATGATTATGGTGGGCTGCTAATTATTGATAAAGGGCCGATAGTAATATTATAACGTCCAGAGCAAATCATGTTTATTACTATTATTAACAGTTTCAAATATAATCTTCGTTAACTTCCTTCGATTTGTGAATTCGAGGTCTCTGATTCGCCCATTCCGGGGTGTTTCAACTCTTCTTCTTGTCGTCTGCCAAGCAAATCACGTAATCGTAGTGAAAGCCCACATCACAGCGCTGACATCACATGTCGGTGTCAAAGGTCAGGTGTCAGATCGACATTGGGCAGTAGCTCGGCAGAGCTCCTTCCGCTTTCTTTTTACCACATTGATATGAGGATTTATGATACGTGGAAAGTAGGTATATCCCACAGAGAACGCCCCGGCAACTGGTAATAATATTCGGTGGCATTTATATCAGCACTATATAGATATTTAAATACATACAAATTGTGCACCCGTTCAGATAGACCCGCATATTTTTTTCTAATAAATACTAACATATACCGAAAGTAGTACGTATCCACTTTATCTCTTTCTGACCTGAATGAAATTATGCCCTCCATCACCCCCCGTACCAAACTTCCTGTCCTATCTCCCGAACAACACCAAATTCAGGGCGGACATTCCGTGACTTTGCACATGTAGCTTATCATATTGGGGTCAACATTTGGCGAACCTGTATACTCTCGCCGAGGAACATGGGTAAATTGAAAAGGGCGCGCATGTGGGGTATCAGAAAAGGTATATTTTCATCATTTTCCTACAAAATGTTTGCTTTTCTGTAGGTAAAAACTATTTTATTTCACATCGAATTACTATTGCGAAGAAATTCACAAAAATGACACCACTGTGAGTCCATCTTGCCTTTTTTCAAGATATCTGATAGAATTATACCATATTCCAAAGTATTCCGCAATCAATAATCGAAATACATTTTTCGTTCGACCGTTGGCACCATTCAACACCGGCATAGATGAATAAAATAAGAATTTTCTTGAAACGGAGAAGCGATGAACAAACTTATTATTGTCGCAAAATCCGTGTCGTTGATGACTATGCTTTAAACCAAACAACTGCCTGTAAGTTAATTGAGTCTCCCCGTCTTGCACAGACGCAGGCCCTCACACATGGCTCCTTTCACAATAATACGCTGTGGCACAGGCGGAAGCATTTCATTTTTCATAGTATAGACAATGTATCTCTGCTACTATTATTATATTATAATATATGATAGGATCATATTATTCTGTCGCGTATAGATTCGTATTTGCCAACAACACGAAATATGATATTCATGTCTAAGTGATTATCACAAAAGAAATATTTATATTGGTCCTATATGCGGTGCTCAGTGCCGTGTTATGAGCTGTAGTGTAACCGCCGCCGTGTCGTCGCCAGGACAATGAGCTAGCTCGCAACTGACAGTTATGTGTGTTGTCACACGAGGACTGTGCAGTTGGAGGTTGAGCACATCGCCCTGGTCTGACAGCGTAGCGAACATTGCTAGAGCCCATTACTCTTGAGTAACAAGAACAGAATGGAGTCTTCGATTATAGAAAAATTATGAACTTAGCTGAACAGACATTTGAGACTACTCAGTTCAGTGTTACTAGCTGTAGCGCAATCGTCGCCATACAGTCGTCAGGATAAAAGAGCCAGCTCATAACTGACAGTCTATTGTTACTCGAGGACTGTGTAGCTGGAGGTTAAGCACACCCACTTGTAGGGGGGGGGGGGGAGAAATGTCCTGGTCTGACAGCGTAGTGGACCGTCCTAGAGCCAATTACTGTGAGTAACATGACTGTTCGAGCATAGAGAAACATTGAATAGCAGGGTTATGGATGGCGGAAGGAAATTTATTTGAATAAATGTGAAAAGATACCCGACAGTCTGATTCTCTAAACTTGGAACTGAACTAAATCCGGGGAGCTGGATAGATTTCGTTTGAACAGAGGTCAGGTACCAGTCAAGACAAAGATACAACTGAAGACACGGTTTGTAAATTATCTATCATGCCATACCGAATACCGGGATCGACATCGTCACATTTTGCTAATTGTAGGCGAGATATGTATGCTCCATATGCAGATCCTTCTGGAATATTTAAATCCAGAAATTAACAAAGTCAACCATGTCAAAATCGTAATTGTTTACCGTATCGAGCTGTCGTCCTAAGAATAAATTCTCTTTATTTTTTCCGCATTATGATACAAAACAAATTATCAGTAACCCGTGAATCAGAAATCAAGCCATCTCCCGTAAGTGTCATACAAATCAGCTATCATCTACATCCCTTTCACAAAGTACATTTCCTGTAGTATAATTTTGAATCTATACGTATTCTGTTAATAAACCAACTCCGTTACCAAACAATTAATCCTTGTTTTTCAATGAACACCTTGCCGGTCGTATAAAAATAGCTTCTGGCACTCTCTATAAACAAACTTATGAAGGTGATTTTCCAGAGGGCCATGTTGAAGGCATTGCTGTATCCGAATCTTGCTCCTAAAAAAGGGCAATTATCTTCTTTTTCCCACTTTCAGACGAACGGCAAGTCGTGTATTGTCATTCTCATATATGACAACCGAAGCTGAAGCATCTTTCCATAAACGGGTGTGCCAATCTTTACACAGAATACGTATTTCTGGGGGCCACATTTAAGTAATGGGTGTGACAGAGGTGACAAAGCTGATGATATTTTCTGATTCGTGGAGACGCAAAATTGTCAATATTCATCAATAACATTATTCCGCTTGAAATAACGCTGAAAATGCGTTTATCGACTGACAATTTGTTAGTATAATTTATAGCTTACATTTCTTCCCAGGTCGTCCAGAATGAGACCGGGAGGAGGGTAAAGTAATTGTATTTTGCACTTTGAGAGTTGTTTTCATCTTTCATATCACCATTGCTTTTCATCATATGCGTAGGTGTCTGCGCTGAATATGAATAGATAAGGCGATTACCGCAATCGTTTGCTTTCATCAATTAAAACGGTTGACCGCTTCCCTCACTCTGTCATTATGCAAGTTTATGTTCTACTCGATTGCAATTTAGCGATGATAGTGTTGGGCGTAAAACACCCACCTTTCGTTTCGACGAGGGAATTTTCCATGGATGACGCTAGCTGACTCCGTGTTTCCACATCAATGCTCAAATTCATCTTTAAATTGCCCTTCTACCGATATAAATCATAAACACTAGGTTTACTCTGCGCACTTAAATGACTTTTGTGCATATTGACGTTAATTCCGTAACTAGTGATAACTGTTGTAGATATGGTAAATATGCATGAAACCCACTAAGGAAGGACCATTATGGTGATCCACTTCTTATGTCAAGGAAGGACCATTATGGTAATCCACTTACTATGTCAAAGAAGGACCATTATGGTAATCCACTTACTATGTCAAAGAAGGACCATTATGGTAATCCACTTACTATTTCAAGGAAGGACCATTATGATAATCTATTTACTATGTCAAGGGAGGACCATTATAGTAATCCACTTACTATTTCAAAGAAGGACCATTATGGTGATTCACTTCTTATGTCAAGGAAGGATCATTATGGTAATCCACTTATTAGGTCAATGAAGGACCATTATGGTAATCTAGTTACTATGTCAAGGAAGGACCATCATGGTAATCCACTTACTATTTCAAGGAAGGACCACTACGGTGATCCACTTATTCTGTCAAGGAAGGACCATGATGGTAATCCACTTCTTCTGCCAAGGAAGGACCATTATGGCAAAGCGCTTCATGTTGATAATATGCGAGCTGTCACCACTTAAATATTTATCTCATAGTATAAATATAGACCAGAATAAAAAGGTATGAACCAAAAATGTATACCACGAGCCGCACAGCCGGTCAGGCATCGTTGTGCAAAATTACCTAGTTTTTATTGTATATTGAGAAAGGTGGTACTTGCATTACAGAGTCATGAAAAACAAATGTGCTACCCGCGCTCTGTATAGGATTAATGTTACGGTTCAACATAATAACTAAGATGATTATGTCCATAAGTTTTCTAATCAATGAAATAATAGCATTATTTGTATTATTCACAGGTTTTGTCTTGTGACTGACTTGTTTCAGAACTTCGGTAAAATGAGCCCCATTGGAAACTGTTCATAGCTCGAGATGATTTTTTCGTATTATTATTTTTTTTTTTTTTTCCTTTATTGTATTTATTTATTTCTTGTATTGAGAGTGCCTTTCTGATGGACATTCGACTGGGAAATGGCATTTTATTTTTCAAAAGTCAACCGGGAGGAGATAGCCGATTCGCATGTTATATTATCACGGGATCGCGGCAAACCTTCGTATTATGCTGTAGCATTTATGGACACAGATTATGGGGTCCTCAAAATATTATTGGAATATTAGCGATTTTCGTTGACTTTGATTGAATTTTATTCAAATTTGAATAACACTTCTCGTTTCAAGTCATTGTTATGGGATTTATTTCTGTGTATGTAGTCGTCATGAATAAATTATCTGGGCAAAAGGGATTCTTCAAAGCCTGTATCCAGCTATTTTATTCTCAGCAAGGACGCTGAGATTTACATGCCTATATAAGACCAGCTATTAGCATTCCATATGTATCGCCAAATTTGAGATACTTTGAGTGGAACCACTTGATGGTATGGTCCTGTTTTATAAGTTTCTACCTTTAATGTTTTAACTAATGTTAATGTTGATTACATTCGTCACGTTTTAGCGCGAGATATGTATACGCCATACGCAGGTCCCCATAATATATTACTGTCCAGAAAGGGATAGCTTACGATGACGAAATTGTAATAATCTCTTTGTCCTAAAGACGACGAGAGAGAAGGCCCGCTTCATTTTTTATACAGTTATAGGTCCAAATATGATGTTCCGTTTAGGACTATCTGTAGTTTTCTTCCAATCCAGTGAAGGTGGATATATATCCTTTACTGCGTCATTTATATAGCGATTATCCACAGCGAAAAGATCGTCTATATAGCGTTTGGTGAATGAGAAGGAAATGGCTTTGAATTGATTGCTTTATGAAAGCGCCTGTATATAGTCGTATTCATAAGAGAACAGATATAGGTCAGCTTACAGGGCTGGGCAATTACATGTAGTACCAATTGGAATACCTATATGCTGTTGATATATTGTGCTGCCAAATTTCAATATATTTAATGAGAAATTCATAAACAAAGAAACATCCTACGAATGCTATCCCTTGTATGAAGTAGACACTAATGCGTTACGGCTTCTGACATTAATATATCGGCGATCAGTTTTAATGAACATATATACTAATATTGGCCAGCATGGTCCTGATCAGGGATTGTAGTATAGAGAGTCGAACATTCCCATTTGGATATATGTCTGTTCGGTATGTGACCTCAAACATCAAGTTTTTTCGTAAGACATATCCACATGCATTCAACGCCAGAGTGGCACAATACTTTTCCCAAAATGCTTTTACCTCCTGAAGAACCCTCGTCAACAGGGCTGAAATAAGCTGGGTGATGCAGCTTCTTTAACCGGCAATGAATCTAGCTTTATATCGTGATTTTTTCGAGTCCAATTTACTTTTGGTATTTCGTTATAATTGGTTGAAAGACAAATATCACTTCACTTGAGAACAGTTTTGTGATTGTTAAATAAATTTTAAAGAACAGATGCAGTTTGGGATTAAGCAGACCTGTTTGATGATGGTCTGTTTACACTTAATTCGTTAACCGGCACCTGGTAATGGTAATATATACATATGCATGTTATATTATTTGGAGCTTTGTCTGCTGGGACTGTGACGAATTTACTCTTGAGATTTGCCAAAACTTCTTGCAAATTGAGATTTCTCAGTTGCTGTTTTGCTTGCGGAAGGGTACTTCTGTCAATATAGCGGATTTTTGTAACGGCCGTACTCTTGGTGAGTTCCAGCCAATCAGCGAGTACTGTAGTTTCAACTTTTTGTCGCTTAGACCAATCAATAACGTACTGTTCCAGTGCAGTCAGGGCTATCTTCAGATTTTGTCTTCAGATTTAATCGGCTCTCTATATTTAGGGCCATTCATCGGGACTACATCAAGGTTTCCAGTCACAGTATGTATGCATGGTGTATGGAGTTCGATGATTCACAACCGCAGCAATAGCCTCACGACGTGCATAAATTCCATTAAAACTCCTTGACAGCATTGGACTAATTCGATATTTTGGTGGCTATATATTTAGTGTATAGGGCAAACGCAAAGGGTTCTTAAAATAGTTTGGTACGGCGTTGCGTACATCTGGAACATTCGGGAGTCTCTTACGAATATGACTACATGCAGGCGCTTTCAAAAACCGATCCATTCAAAGCTCGTTCCTTCTCATTCACCAAAAGCTATATAGACGATCTTGTCGCAGTGGATAACCGCTATATAAATGACACAGTGACGGATATATATCCACCTTCACTGGATTTGAAGGAAACTACAGATAGCCCTATAGGCACATCATATTTGGATCTATATCTCTATAAAAATGAAGCGGGCATTCCCTCGCCGACTTTATGACAAAATAGATTATTGCAATTTCGACATCGTAAACTATCCGCTTCTGGACAGTAATATTTCAGTGGGACCTCTATATGGGACCTCTATATGGCGTATACATGTCTCGCCTAGTAGCGTTTGCTAGGTTCTGTGTTATATGTGACGATTTTAATCAACGTCACAAAACATAGTTGCAGAAACTATACCGCCAAGCGCCTCCACTCAAAGTTTCTCAAATTTGGCGATACATATCGCATGCTGATTGCAAAATACGAGCCTAGCGTGTAAGATCCATGGCGTTACGTTTCGTAACTTGTGTCTACTTTCGCTTAACCTGAAGCTAGGGATCCCATGGACCCATGTATTTCAAGATCCTCATGGTGCTCATAATGAACAGTTAAATCAAAGCGTGACTGAGATACATCATTCTCTAAATAACGACTTTACAACGATTATTACGGATTAAGAATACTGATCAGCGATACGGATTTGATATTTTTGGAACATCATGGTGTCTTGCCGACATCGTTGAAAACTGTTGACCGCTTCTCTCTTGCAGGAAACTAGCCTATGTTTATGTATACTATGATTGTCTTTTTTTATTTGCTGCTAATACAGTTATATGGAATGTGGATTATGGACGCGGATATTCTTTAATGGACGACGGCTGAATTAGGAATGACGTACCAGACGCTTGTAATTCGTGTAAATTAATTATGCCCAGTTCTTTATCCTAGTACTCGAGTTTCAAGAAAAGCCGGTACTTCGGATGTTTCGATCCTGTTCACTGAGCGATAAAATCGATCATAGACTATATCTTGACCAACTTTAGCGATTGTGGATGGAATTATATTAACTGAAAGCACCGGTCGTTGTATATCTGTGGGTATCCCATTTAAAGCTCGCAGGGGTAACGCATACAGCACTGTATGTAACTATGTATATAGTGTATGGAGTGTGTTAGTTAAACTCGCTAAGAAATTTGAAGTGATATGATCGTTAATCATCGCACCATTAAACTTTCTCCTGCCATGGCTGCGATGTCTCTGTTGGTGAGGTTAAGTAGCTGGGTTATATTGAATATATTTGAAAGTCGATTTGTAACATCGAAGAGCACTGCCAAAAATAGGATACTTAAAACAAGAAAAAAAACTTATTTTCAGAAAAAATCATCTTGAAATAAGATAAATTATCATGGAGTGGGATAAGAATAATTTATTTATGGCTATTTCCTTGGATAAGAAAATTTTAAGTTTATTTATCTGATTCAAGATTCACAAATCTTATTCGAAGATCTTAATTAAGAAAAATTGTCTTGGCGCTGTTTACTCATTTGAGAAAAAAAATCTTATTTTTTCTTCATTAAGATAATTTATCTTGCTATGAAATCTAAAGTAAGATATTTTTGGAGTGGGGTAAGAATATTAAACTTATTCCAGATAAATAACTTGTTCAAGAAAAACTGACCAATTGGATAAGAAAATATTTCTCAAAGCTGTTAACTTGTATAAGAAAATATTTCTCAAAGCTGTTGAGTTAAATATCCTTACTAAAGAAAACATGTATACAGTCCTCAAGATAAATTACCTTACATTGTAAATTCAACAAAGGGATCTTGAGATAGAAACATTTACTTAATTAAGAAAAAAACATACTAATCAACATTTAATCAAATCAAATGACAAAAAAATATTTTAATGATGGGGAAATTATATTCAAATGATGCATCTAGTGAATAGTCTTCACATGTTAGATGCAAAAGTATATGCATGTAGAAGAGGTATTCCAATAATTTCAGCCATGCAGCAATTTCCAGCAGGATCAATAAAACAACGAGTTCCACAGTGACACTTCAAATAGTTTCCTACAATCCAATTAACATTTTAAACTAATCTTTTATATCATATTACTCCCAAAAACTGAACATGAATATATGCTTGCTACAGTTAGCATTATACATGTAAAATAAAAACGTGATCAAAATAATAAAAGTACGTCATATATATATATATATGTAAGACAGATAAATAAAGAAATTATTTTAAATATTTTAAGACCTTTGTGAATGCATCCTTAAAACCTCACCTTGACAAGTATTTCTTTCCATTTCTTTCCATTTTAGCAGTAATACTAGAATATATTTGCACATTCTCGCCCATGTAGAAGTTGTATAATATGACAAGAGGCTGATATAATTAAACCATGCAAAATGGTCAAACACTAAAGATATGATGGATAATTCTCAAAATTTAGAAAATCTGTCATCTTCAATTCTCCATAGACATTACAAATATAACAGCATATTGCACTCTAGATAGTAAAAACATCTAAACTGTTCAAATAGAATTACCCAGCCTTTGTGCTCATCAGGTGCTTGTGGTGGAGAAAGTTCCAATGTTTAGTCACAGACAGGGTTGCAAGGTCTTGCAAGCTAAAGCATACACCCAAGTTCACATACGAATATTCTTCCAAAGCTGAAGAAAAGAACTAGAAAACACTGGACGAATCAATACTCTGCAACTCATGTAGAATCCAGATCCCATGTTTTATGCAAATACTCTGTAACCCATGTAGAATCCAGATCCCATGTTTTATGCAAATACTCAAAAGCCCAAATTTTCCTGCCAGTCAAGATTGTCAGAGGCATTCTGCCACTAATTTACATTTCAAAGACATGTTTCCTGAATAGACTGCAGTCACTGGCTTGATCCAATGACTTTGGTTTGAATGCCTATCTGACAAAATACTTTTGGAGAATTCAAAAACACATTTTCGATTTTTTTTCCATTATACTCTAAATATTAAATAATTGTATAGCTAATGTATTCAAAAATGTGTTGCTTTCTTTAATTTGACTCTTCGACATGGGCGAACTTTTCTTGGAAATACGTTTCTATATTGCTGTGCACATGGGAGGTCGAGCTTGTATCTTTGCTGTTTATACATATATTTTTTCGCGTTTGCTTTGAAAACAGTCTTAAACTTACTTTCTAACTGATTGTGTTCAGGTAGAAAAAAACGATGAAACAGATGTGAAGATCCGCACGTTCACCAACAGAAGCCCCTAGGATTTGTTTCCCAATATGTTGTTGTTGTATATCTGTAAATCGTTTTCGTTCAGTTCATTGAACACATACTACTTTCATCCATCTGTAGAATGATCCACTAAGAGGCTCAGTTGAGTTTCCTCAATAATATACCTGGCTACCAACATAATTCGCGAGAATTGTGGGAGAAAATGAAATTTTCAGTTGAAAAAAATCCATGAACCCATATGAAAACGACAACCACACGTGGAGGTGGACTTGCAGATAAAAATACTAATTACAAAAACATGTTCCTCACTCAAGTACATGATATAATTTCACGTATATCTTAGGCAAATTGTAACTGTAACTCTTAAAGCTGACAATGAACAATTTATTTCAGGAAACAGGTTCATACTATTAGTGTAGCGATCCGTTTCCGCTCGATTCACGATCTTACATTTTAAGGAGGCAAATCAGAAAAAAGACATCTTAGTTAAGATATCTTTTCTAATCACGCCATAAATCTGATAAAAATAAATCTTATTTAAGATAACTTATATTATAACAAGATATATCTAGTAAAATTAAACCCTATTTAAGATAATTTTTCCTAAAATAAGATAAATTTGACAAAATGGAACAAACTAAGAAAACATTTTATGAAATTTTCTTGTTTTAAAGTAATTTATCTAGAATTGAGGTAAAAACAACTTATTTAAGTACCCTATTTTTGGCAATGAGTGTTTGCTTGGTAAAAGTCGATGACCAGTCTGCATCGAGAAAGGAAACATCAATAGTCTCTTAATTGTTGAGCAAATATTCTAGTAGGACAAAAAAACACCAGGACGTCCCTTCGACTTCATTGGCTACGCGTTCGATTGTTGACTTGTACACACTGACTAATACGCAACAGGTAAATATGGCCTACTTTGGCGTAATCAAGCAAATGTAGTCCGGAATATGCATTGCCTATTTTAATTAGTCGCCATTCGTCGTTTAATATTGTACCGTTCGGAGGAGAGGCGCTTGCCTTTATTACGACACAGTTTGTAGGCGCGAGATTTGGACCAATCTGAAACGAAAGTTCTGTTACGCTATGACAAATACGGTGGTAGAATTTGTTTAAACAAATACGTGATATATGAGTAGGCCTCCCTGGCAAGATTTACGATGTAATTCTTTAGTCTTTTTTCTTCCTTCTTCAACAGCCAAACGTGCCCTATCTGAGATTGGCTTCTTTACAAGATGAAAATGGACAACAACTCCTTCGACTTCAACTTGACAGGGGCTGTTCAAGAAGATATTGACGACATCGTCTGTAAATCCGCTGTACCAGTAACCATGGTGACACAGCCGAGAATCATAATTCAAGGAATTACAATAGCTGTTGCCTGTGCCTCGGTATTACTCAATTATTTTGTATTAGCCGCGCTCGTACGAGTCCAGTTTTCGACTTTAAGGGCTAAATACTTCATTCAAAATATTGCTGTGGCGAATATGATGATGCCCATTTGTGCGGCTGCTGAAATCCCTTTCTGGCTGTCGGTCCTGAGAATTGCTGATTCGAATACTAACTTATGTTGCACGGCCACATACATGTGGCTTACTCTTTTTAGTGTCTATGGGCATGTAGGTTGTACAATTTGCCTAACTTGTGATCGAATATATGCCATAGCTGCGCCGATGTTATATTACAGGGTTGGTTATGAGCGTGGTATTAAAATCCTGTGTGTAGTGGCCCCTTGGGCTGTCTCCTTAGGAATTTTGTTGATATTTTTCTTTCTCAGTATTCCCTCATCGCCAGCTGCATCTGAGTGTGAGGTATGTCAGTTGCTATATAATGCCGCCTACATGACGTGGACATCTCCATTTGTGAATCTATATCTGCTAGCGATCAATGGGGTGTCCTTTCTCATGTACATTGGTATATTTATATGGTTAAAATATCGACGAGCTAGTATTCAGGGATCCTCTGACTCCAAGCTGAAAAGCGAAAGTCTCTCTATGGTCGTTTCGTTCTTTCTTATCAATACAAGCACACTATGTATGTGTATACCGGCGCCTGCGTTTTATTGGTCCGTTGACTGGTCAACTCTTAGCGCTGATGAATATGTAATTTCAGAGATGATCTTCAAATCCCTTGACACCTTTTATAACTGTAACTGTATTATCGATCCGTTGAACCTGTTATATAGAATACGATCAATCCGACAGAATTTGCCGTTCGATATTCCTGCTTGTTGCTGATGGAATATCGAATCTCGGTAAATTGAAAACACTTTAAAAGGCTTGTATAGACAAACATGGAATTTCAATTCTTTAACGTACGTTTGTTTACAATTAATCAATAAAGCGTTTGTCTTCTAATCTACTACAAATAATACGGTATATTGCATAATCATAATCTCTATAATCATATATCTGTATCAGCTATCAGGTCCGTACAGATTAATAATTCTAAAAGCTACCACTGTAAAGGGGACCTTTACTTCATATCACCTTGTTCATCCAAGACACGTCCAGTGTCTAGGTATTAAAGAAAATATCTTTAACCTTGCAATAACTGTCCACGAAAAAAAAAACTTTTTATAAGGGCGCGTCCCAATGCTGGGCGGCCAATTTTGGAGTTTGTAAGATACCCATATAATATTACCCCCTTTAGTAACATGAACATGCCTTCGTGGTTGAATATCATAGAAAGACACAATATCAGCAAAGAAAGAATTTGTATACAATAAGCGGTAAGCCCTGTAATTGGCATGTTGATGATTACTTCTCTAATTCCTAGTCGAACAAGATACTGACGTCGCTACGGTATTGTGTACACATTTGTTGCGGTTCTGGACATAATCAGAATGAACAGGTTTGCGATGCCCATGTCTATATATGAATCGCATAAAACATTCGTCCCGAGACACACGATACAGACAGTAACTTCGCAATGAACTTAAAAATACGAGCATGCAATATTCGGCACTCTGGTACACGCTTTTTCGAGAAACTGATGTTGACCTGACTTTATTTTAGTAGGACATGAGTCGAACTGGGATTTCTCTCAGTCGGTAATTTTCGGTTGTGAATGCACTCGTTGCTCAGGAGTACCAAAACTAACATGCAGAATACTACATAGGCCATTGTGAACAAACAGCTACTTACACATCAATGGGAGAAGTGATGACAACAATTGTTCTTACTATATATCAGAAAAAAAATCAATTGAACGCTTGTTTTATTTGCTCAAATTATACAAATTGTATGATTCGATCAGCGGATATTGCTGAAAGGAATGATAAAAAGTCGGTACAATGTTACAGAAATTAATATAACATTGAGACGAGGTAGACAGCAGATATTCCTAAATACTTCCTTGTTGGTAGCAGAACGATATATACAACAAATGCCAAAATTCCACGTTACACTCTTAATGTACAAGATAAATCCAGAAGACAATATCCTCCATTATGGAAACTGAAGAGAGATTCTCTAGAAAATGGGTTTCATTTGAAGACCGCTTAAAAACAAAGTGACCTGCCGATATAATTTTGATTTGTTTCCTCATCTTTCAACCCAATTCACCAAAGTGTGCAACCCCAGTTTCTTCTAGCCAGTAAATTGCATTCACATGTTATAAAGTCTAGTTATTTCTTAGACGAAAGTGCGCTTTTTGCCTCATGTATATATTTCCTATATGTACGTTGGAATGTGAAAATTGTAATATTATATGTGTATCATATTCAGTAAGGCAGTAGTATTATTTCTGTATATTATTCTGGTGTATTGTATCCGATTGACGCATCTCATTGGAGTTGTCAAGTGTTGATCTGAGAAGTAGAACTATTTTTGGAATGGAGACAACTTGCTTTTCAATGTAATATTGTGGTTTTACCTAGATACTAAGTATAAATATATATATATATATAAGTAAAAATAACAAATAGCCTTCTTGACTTTCTACATCATTCTATTCCGACTGCAGTTTCGAACTTTGCGTTCTTTTCAAGGAATAGTGTACAGTTGCAATGACATGGGTTATATATACCGTAACGTGTGTACGTTGTCCCCAAACAACAAATCTATGGTTACACAAGTTAAGACATGCTAATTTTGTCCATAGATTTTCTATACATTATTAAGCTATACAAGTGAGAACAAGAAACTAAGCTAGTAAGCTAAATTATAATACTAGCTGATTCATAGATAGAGAAAAGGATTAAGGCCTGTGGCTACCATTGAGAGGGGGGCGCATTTTGTCAATAAACAGTATTTCTTTTACATCTAACAATGCCTGATTACCCTCAGGTACTTTGTAAAAAGGAAAAACCTTAAACGAAGGGGTTAGATGCAAAGCGCATTCTCTGATATGCCGACTCACTGGCAGAAAACAATGGTTCGCATTATTGATCTGCTGCCTGTGTACTGTTAATCTTGAACGTAAATCAGTTGTTTGCCCGATATATTGTTTTCCACAGTTCGCACAGACAAGAGCGTACACAACAAATTTCGAATCACATGACATATTGAATTTGACCTCAAAATCATAATCTTGATGAGTGAACCTGATACTAGGCCGCTCTATAATATGAATACATGCACCACACCTCGATTTTTTACATTTCGAGACCCGTGTATCCAATCCAGTATCTGAAAACTGTGCCCGCGTAAGAATTTTCTTCAAGCTTAGGGCCTGTCTTTTACTGTTGATAATTGTCGAATTTGAGACAATATCTTTCATTCTAGGGCTGTTATTCAGCATACTTAAGGTATTCATCATAACGGAAAACACGTTATTATTATTGGGGTTGTAGGTGGTGACAAAAGGAATCAAGTTTTTACTAGCAACTTTTGGGGAAGGCTGTCTCAATTCACAAAGCGGATGAGTGGTTGCTTTCCTAATCCCTTTATCGATAAGGCCTTCCGGATAGCCTCTTTGCCGTAAAGCTGATTTCAATTCCATAAGTCGTTGGTCTCGGACCAAAATATCTGAAATAATAGTACACACCCGTCTGGCTAATGTGTACGGAATATTCTCCCTGGTGTGTCTAGGGTGATTAGAACTAAAATGGAGATAAAGCTGCGTATCCGTGGGTTTTCTATATATATCAGTACTAATAGAAGTTCCAGATTTGATGACGAGAATATCTAAAAATGGTATCTCCCTGTCATTTTGTTCCATAGTAAGTGATATATTTGGATGTAAAGAATTCAGGAGTTCATGTAATTCTCCACAGGTCCGTTTGCAAAGGGCCAGAAAATTATGCAATCGTCAAGATATCTTTTCCATCCTTCTTTGAATTCATAGCCAAAACTTTCTCCATGAGCTGTTTTAACTTTTTCGTAAAGGCTTATTTCTAAATAGCCCATAACTAGGGTTGCATATACGGGGGCCATTTTTGTACCCATGGCAGTCCCCAAAACCTGCAAGTAGTGAGTGTTATTGAAACAAAATGAATTATTGTGCAGAATGAATTTTATGCTATCTAAAATGAAATCTTTAGAGAATCGGTCATGGAGAGTGTCTGGATGATTAACAAGCCAGTAGTTGATGGCTTCTAATCCCAAATCATGTGGGATACTGCTGTATAGGCTGTGAACATCGAAAGTGGCCAATTTAGTGTCAACGTTCACTTCAGTGGGCAAATGATTCAAAAAATCTAAATCATCCCGTACATAACTTTTAACGTGTTTAAGAAAATGTCTTAGCAATATATGAGTTAAATGGCTAATCCTTTGCGTAGGGGATGACGGACCAGCAACAATGGGTCTAAATTTAAGATCCATGGGCCTACATAGCACAATATATTCTGACTTTTGTTCTTGGATAGCATTTTTAATTTCTTCTGATTTATTGATTTTAGGGAGACCATAAAAGTTGCTAGATTTGGATTCGAATTTAGTCAGAAATTCTATTTCTTTTTTGATTAGAATCTTCTCATACTTCCTAATAAGTTTACGGAGTTCTGTTATAATTTCGTTGTCGGGATTCGTTTCGTTTTCTTTGTAAGTGTCCTTATCGTTCAACATTTCAAGAATCTTGTCCTTGTAATACTCCCTATCCATTACCACTACGGCTTTACCTTTATCAGCCTCTTTAATTATAATGGTCGGATTAGACAGAAGCTCTTTAATAGCAGACTTCTGTTTAGAAGATGTATTTGAACGAGCCTGAGATGATGCGGTCAGGGGTATATTATTCAGACTATCTAAATATAATTCCAGGTGATCGTCATCACTTGTACGAGGCCGAAAATTCGAAGGATTTTTAACTAAAGAATCATCCGAAGTAGCCGGTGAAGTGTTTTTTTCAGGGTCATACATTAATTCACGATTTCTAAGTGATTTGCTGAAATCCCGAATATCTTTAGACAGATCATCTGGATTCGATGTCGGGGTGGGAGTAAAGTCTAAACCCAATTTCAATACACGAATTTGATCTTCGTCTAGAGTCACAGAAGATAAATTAATTACCTTTGGAACCGGATCTTTTGATCCCGGTTCCTCCTGCGTGGGCCGCGGTTCTCTAAAAAAGGACTCTGATCATTTGATCTATTTGATAGAGTATCGTCCTGATTGTTAGAAATGGAATCTACTGTTCTATTTCTGTATCGTCCAATAAATAATGTCCCTTGTGGATGATCACGTCGGTTAACACCTGGAGGTGAAGGGTTGGTGGTCCTCGCGGCTCTAGGTCGTTGCTGTCTCCTGGCGCCATAATCAGTTGACGGGGTAGGGGCGGGGTTCCTGGGCTTTCTGGTGAATTTGGGACCCGTTCGCTGCCGTTCGTAGCTTTGTTCTGCTCTGGCGTTGTGGGTTGAGTGAAGATTCAGTGTTGAGGGGTTGCTGCTAATTACGCGGGGATACCGCGGTTTTGGAGCCTGTCGTTTTCGTATGGGAGACGAGTCTATTAATTTAGGCTCCCTCTCATCAGATTCGATGGATTCATTGGGGAGACTGGTTAGCCAATGGTCTTTTTTGGACCAAGATTCCCTCGCCTTTTGTTCTGACTTCTCAATGTCAGAAGCCCACCAGTCCAGCAGGCGTTGTTCAATCGGACCTGTGCTTTGGCCGGAGATGTAGTCTTTCATCTCCTCGTCAAGCTTGGTGTATTTTTCCACCAGGTGAAGGTGCCCATCCTCAAGAAGAAGTATTTCGGTTCTCACCTTTTTAATTTCCAGGTCTTTCTTGATTTCTTTCTGATTCTCGCTGTCCCAGCTAGTGATGGACACACGGATTTTTTTAGGGATAAAGGGCAACTCTCTTGCAAGGAACTGTTTGTATCTGTCAGCGGTCCCTTGAGTTCTCATGGCGTTGAAAAAATGCTGCTTCCAAGAGTTGAGGTTTCGGCTCCATGTTTTGGATAAAGCACGTTTTTTCTTTGAAATGTCACTTTCCAGTAAGTTGTTGGTAACTTCACCGAGAGAACCGTATGTTTTCTCAACATATTCTTTTAGGCATGTGAACATGTTATCTTTGGATGTTCCATCCTGGTTGGGGTCCGAGGGTTCATTGGACAGTTGCGTGAAAGATTTAACTGTAACTTTCAAGTCCAATAGTTCATCCAGAAGTTTTTCCTGGATGGTGTTAGATCTCACTTGAGTCTCGAGTATTTTTTAAAGTAGAATGCACTTGGCGTCAAGCGAAGGCATCTTCCACACCGGTGTTAAACAGGTATAAAAAAGAGCGATCTTCTGATGTGGAGAAGGTGTATAAGAAAAAATAACAAATAGCCTTCTTGACTTTCTACATCATTCTATTCCGACTGCAGTTTCGAACTTTGCGTTCTTTTCAAGGAATATTGTACAGTTGCAATGACATAGGTTATATATACCGTAACGTGTGTACGTTGTCCCCAAACAACAAATCTATGGTTACACAAGTTAAGACATGCTAATTTTGTCCATAGATTTTCTATACATTATTAAGCTATACAAGTGAGAACAAGAAACTAAGCTAGTAAGCTAAATTATAATACTAGCTGATTCATAGATAGAGAAAAGGATTAAGGTCTGTGGCTACCATTGAGAGGGGGGCGCATTTTGTCAATAAACAGTATTTCTTTTACATCTAACAATGCCTGATTACCTTCAGGTACTTTGTAAAAAGGAAAAACCCTAAACGAAGGGGTTAGATGCAAAGCGCATTCTCTGATATGCCGACTCACTGGCAGAAAACAATGGTTCACATTATTGATCTGCTGCCTGTGTACTGTTAATCTTGAACGTTTCCACAGTTCGCATAGACAAGAGCGTACACAACAAATTTCGAATCACAGGCCATATTGAATGTGACCTCAAAATCATAATCTTGATGAGTGAACCTGATACTAGGCCCCTCTATAATATGAATACATGCACCACACCTCGATTTTTTACATTTCGAGACCCGTGTATCCAATCCAGTATCTGAAAACTGTGCCCGCGTAAGAATTTTCTTCAAGCTTGGGGCCTGTCTTTTACTGTTGATAATTGTCGAATTTGAGACAATATCTTTCATTCTAGGGCTGTTATTCAGCATACTTAAGGTATTCATCATAACAGAAAACACGTTATTATTATTGGGGTTGTAGGTGGTGACAAAAGGAATCAAGTTTTTACTAGCAACTTTTGGGGAAGGCTGTCTCAATTCACAAAGCGGATGAGTGGTTGCTTTCCTAATCCCTTTATCGATAAGGCCTTCCGGATAGCCTCTTTGCCGTAAAGCTGATTTCAATTCCATAAGTCGTTCGTCTCGGACCAAAATATCTGAAATAACAGTACACACCCGTCTGGCTAATGTGTACGGAATATATATATATATATTGGTCAACCCTGATTATTTTCGTTATACCTTGTGGAAGAGCTCTGAAACATTCTATATTATATGCTTCGATCAAGCTCTACAAGAAAATGTAAAAATCATGCAAGATGACCGTCAGGATGACGTCACAGCGACGTCATCTTATTGGGTCCCGGGGCCATATACCTCCATGGCAGATAGGATTAACCTGTCTTCCTTTTTTGTCATGTGTCACGCAAAACTCAGGATACGGACATTCTGGACCGATATTGCGGGGTCGTCTCCGTTGTCGCTTGACGCACGTCGTTTCGCGAGCTTTTCTGGGAATTTGGCTTACGCTTGCCTTTTTAACCACGGGAATGACGGGTTTCGATGGCATATTTTCATCAATTGGATATCGATAGACAATACAGAACTAGGTATTGGCTGATAATATCATTAACTACGGTTGTATTGAGATCATATGTTGCACCAACATCGGTGGATTTTCGCTGGACCAGTCTGGATGGAAACACATGCTGCCGGTCAGCATTGCTGTGTTATCGAAGCAACGGGGTGACGAGTTAAACAGGAATTCTGGTTGAGACCGCTACGATCTTGTCTTGCTGCTTGGTATGTTTAGTTTAGTTTAGTTTAGTTTAGTTTATTTAATCATTCTCATACAGGCCCAAAGGACCCAATAACAGAGATGATAACATGATACAACAATAATAAAACATAATACAGACAGTAAAATACTTACAGAAAAGACCGAAATGCATATAAAGCAGCATACACGTTGATAAATTATATGAATTGATATGATGACAAAATACTAAATAGATATTAAATTGACATGATATACATTAGGTAAACAGTTAAGATCCATAATGTGTATACGCAAATCTAAGAATTGCACAAACTGAATGGGCTTAAACTATCAATTATGCTTAAACTCAATACAATAAGGACCTGCATTCTGAGTTAAAAGTCGTAATATCGATAAAAATGTCAAGGTTGGAAGAAATACATAATGTGTTAGAAAATGACTGAGCACTAATTAAAATATGATATTTTTTTTCATTAAAATTCGACGGGCCTCAGAGTAAAATAAGTCATTTGAGCGAGATAAACGAAGCGGTGTGCGATAAAATATCTCCCCAAAGATAAATACAATTAATATTTCCATGACACACCGATGTATAAAAACAAGATCAAAATATTTACGACGATTCATAAGTGACGGAAGATTAAAACGCGGACACAGGGTGAAGTAATCATTAGCCGTATAGGGTACAGAGAACTTAAAACAAAGAAATTTTAAAAATCGTCCCTGTACGGCTGCCAGTGTATTAAATAGTGTCTGTTGGTGTGGATTCCAAACTTCACAAGCATATTCTAGTTTACTCCTAATTAAAGATATGTACAAAGATTTTATGGCATTTATGTTGGTAAAAGATCGACAATTACTTTTTAAACATCCAAGCAATTGAAAATATTTCTTGACAACAGTTTCAACATGGTTTGTATAGTTCAGTTTGTTTGTTAAATAACAACACATGTAATGGAAGTGGGAAGAGGTGCCGACATACTGACTGCGTCACATGACTTCACAGAATAGTCTTCTGGTTAACCTATTCTAAAGCACATACCAAGAATCTAACGATTCGTGATATGTGTTGTATCTCAGGTACGCTTGTATTGTACCTGTTCATGTGGCAACTTGGATGATATGACTACACGGCCCCTAGCACCGGCATAAGCGGTATTAGATACAAATCTAGAGAGCTATGATGGAAATGCTCTGACAACTCGTATACTGGTAATTGGTGAGCTGTTTCGCTGTGACAACTCGTACATTGGAGATTGGTGAGCTGTATCGTCGTCAGATGTAAATGACGGCGTTTAACACAAAAGACTAGTCTGTAAGGCCCGATGTCGACCCAGCATTAACTTCCCACAAATGCCAACATATATCAAAGACCAAAAGGTCTGTACAGGGGGCGGGCCTCGGGGACGAAACGTCCACCAGCAGAATCTCGCCATATACAGGAAAAAATTACAACACATATAAGGGAAGTGGGAAGAGGTGCCGACATAGTGACTGTGTCACATGACTCCACTGAATAGTCTTCTGGTTAACCTATTCTAAAGCACATACCAAGAATCTAACGATTCGTGATATGTCACACCTAGATCCTTAATCTCGCATACAGATTTGAGCTGTTCAGAACAAATGTAGTACGTAAAGTCGGTCAGGATCTTTTTCAGGCTAAAATTTATGAAAAGACATTTTGAAACATTCAGATTGAGCTTCCACATTCTACACCATTCCGACAAACGGTTAAGCTCAGCTTGTAGTAATATAGAATCATTAGCTGATTTTTCAGATTTGAATATCTTGATATCATCAGCAAACATTAAACAGTTTGAATGTGATAAAACTGATGGAATATCATTCACATATAAGAGAAATAAAGTCTGGCCCAAAATTGATCCCTGTAGTACACCAGAGGACACATTACTCCAACATGAAACCTTGCCCTGTATGACGACTCGCTGAATCCTGTCAGTCAGATAGGATCGAAACTAATTTAACCTCTTTCCCACATACTTCATATCCCTTCAGTGTATGAATAAGTAGCTCATGACAGACACTGTCGAAGGCCTTGAAGAAATCTGTGTATATCGTATGTAATTGAGAATTATTGTTCATTTCCGTTGTAACTCTATCTGTGAAACACACAAGATTTGTTACTGTTGATCGCTTTGATCTAAAGCCGTGCTGTCCCTCGCAAATCATTGGGTCAAAAAATGCCCTGAAGTGATCATTAGCAGCGGTCTCAAATAGTTTGCCTATTAGAGGAAGCAAAGACACAGGCCTATAGTTTTTCACTTGATACTTGTCCTCAGATTTGAATATCGGTATAACATTTGCATATTTTAAGATATTTGGGAAAACCCCACTTCTCAGTGACATATTAAATAACCGACAAAGGGGAACACACAGTTCATCAGCACGCTTTTTGTAGAACTGTGCCAGTTATATTATCATAACCACACGATTTGAACGGCTTTATGTTCAGTAGGCACTTATGGATTTCGTCGCACGTTAGTTCAATGTTATTCAGTGTCAATCGCAATCCAAGTCAGGGAAATCAGTCACACTGTCTTTACTAAACACTGAAGTAAAGTATTCATTCATCATTTCCGTAATTTCCTCTGTATTGTTTGAATCAACTTCACCGTCACACATATGGTATATGATAAGGTGAAGTCGACTGACGGTGTTTTGGATATGTGAAGACTTGGATAAATCTACAGTACCATTTAGCCATTTCACTGTCAGGGAAAAATATGTTTTGTTAGGGAACGTATCCAATTATCGTTTTTGTTTCATTCGTTCAAAACGGAGCAAAAATACGAAACGATTCTACACCTTCCGTTTTATTTATCGTGTAAAACGAAGGAAAAACGAACGAAGAAAAAAAAAATCGTTCGCCAGGAGAAGATCTCGTTCATTCGCAAGGAGGCGAACATCATTGTTTTCCTTTGTGTTTAGTGCTGTTCGTTTTCTCCGGTCGTGCGGTGGAGAACGATTGCCGCGCAATAATGGCCCGGTTATTATAAGCGCCGGTAATTAACCCTATCTGACCTGGGCTTTTTGGGACCTGTCCAGGCCTGGGGGGGTGAAATGGCGCCCCCCCCGAATTATTTTTCTTATCCCTTGAGTTAGGGGGCTGAAACTTACCACACTATACCCTGGGGTCAAGCTCTACCAGAAAATGTAAAAAAAATCGAAGATGGTCGCTTTGATGACGTCACAGTGACATTATTTTCAAAAACGACATTTTTTGGTCGAATTTTTTGGTCGGGTTTTCCAGTTTTTTCATTTATGCAATTTCTCCACAAAAACTGCATGATAAATTAGTAAATATTAATGTGATGTGAAATAAAATATGTTTTGCCCACTTTTCATCGCGGAAAAGCAGAAATTTTGAAGAAATAGGATAAAAACATCACTTTTCTGGTACCCCATGTGGCCGCCATCTTGAATTTTCGCATGATTCTCTGCACAGGGGGTTATGCTAATGAGATCAAAATGACCCCAATATGATAAACTATAAAGTCCCAGAGTTTCAGCACTCCATTTTTCGTCGTTCCGGAGATAGGGCAGAAAGTTTGATAGGGGGGCCATAATGGCCCCCCCAAGCCAGGTACGGTTAAGCCAGTCGTGCAATGTGAAATGTTCACAGGTCGTTTGAACAAATAATCGCTAGATGGATTAGAGATTATTATACCATTAACATATATATTAAATATCATATCTGATTCAATAGTTCCAAATATCCCTCGTGTGCAAATCAGCTTTATCATACTGGGACAGGCCAGTCAGTCAGTCCGGTTGCTCTGCGATATATTTAGGCCTAATAAAATACGAACATAAATTATGTTGATAAATTATTCAATTATAGGTGGGGGGCTTTATTTTGATACGAACTTTGTTACATAAATCACGTTCTAAAGTCGTTTCGATCTTATCGTCGAAATTGAGTGAAGCGGTCGATGGGGAAATGGCGAAAAAAATTGTTGGTGTTTCGTTGGGACACCCAAGTTGCCTGTTAATATTTACGCAAAGCAATTTCGTTGTGCCAATTTTCAATATATCTAAAATGAACACATTTCCAGCGCCTCCCACAAGAAGCGCAACTGTGGAACAGGAGACAGAATACAGTCATAACAACTATGGGTCCTGATAATAGCCAACATACATGTGTACATGTAGTGATGTATTATTAATTGAACAGTTATTTCCAGTGTTTCACACTGAGAACAGCAAATATAGCAAAGTGCTAAAGATTTTTTTTTGTAGTGTGTAAAATATGTTGTGTTGTATCATATTATGTACTTTTTTCTCAAAACAATAAAATAAAAAAAATGAATAAAAAATAAAAAAAACACGAACACAAAATAACCACATGCCAGTATCGAAAGTTGACTCTTTCGAAATTTAACATGCGATATGCTCCTTTTGTTAGGAGAAAATAAAATCATTTACATTTACAGGTGTAGCTTAATAAAAAGCGTTTTTAAAGTATACTGGAAAGGCTGTACTAAAGAGAGGGCTCAGTTGCATTGAAAAGGTCAACTATTACAATGACAACAGCTACAGCTCATTCATTCTCATAACATTATGTTTTCTTGATCTGGGGTTATCAGTAATTTAAAATCATGTTAAAGATTCATGAATATACATCCATCCAAATGATTTATCACGATATAAAAACACAGACACGTGAGGTGAGTATTTAATCATAAATATATATTAGACAATGATAGGAGAAAACAGTCACGATGTTATCTGAAAGCAAAATACAGCACAATACACGTGTATCACTCGAGTTTGTCATCCGTCACAGAGACTATAGTCTTCACTTTTCTTCCCTGTTGATGAAAGCAATCAGACATGATGGCGGTACCATAGTTGACCAGTATATGATGATCGTACATGATGACAGTACCATAGTTGATCAGTATATGAGGATCGGACATGATGGCGGTACCATAGTTGTCCAGTATATGCTGATCAGACATGATGACGGTACCACAGTTGACCAGCATATGATGATCCAACATGATGGCGGTACCATAGTTGACCAGTATATGATGATCCAACATGATGGCGGTATCATAGTTGACCAGTATATGATGATCCAACATGATGGCGGTACCATAGTATTCCAGTATATGCTGATCAGGCATGATGACGGTACCATAGTTGATTAGTATATGATGATCCAACATGATGGCGGTACCATAGTTGACCAGTATATGATGATCCAACATGATGGAGGTACCATAGCTGACCAGTATATGATGATCAAACATGATGGCGGTACCATAGTTGACCAGTATATGATGATCAAACATGATGGCGGTACCATAGTTGACCAGTATATGATGATCCAACATGATGGCGGTACCATAGTTGACCAGTATATGATGATCCAACATGATGGCGGTACCATAGTTGACCAGTATATGATGATCCAACATGATGGCGGTACCATAGTTGACAGTATATGATGATCCAACATGATGGCGGTACCATAGTTGACCAATATATGATGATCAAACATGATGGCCGTACCATAGTTGACCAGTATATGACGATCAAACATGATGACCGTACCGCAGTTTACCAGTATATGATGAATTACGATAAAGTGTAGATCTGCAGTAACGAAATGTCAGTACAAGTGTTGACATAACAAGATCGATCATTGAAGGAATATCATCAGATGTAATATGGAGCTGGTCTGGTTGAGACCGGACTTGGGAAACATCTCGCATAAGATCGTTAATGGCTGGACTGTCGTCAGCATTTATGCACTTTTATACATTGGGCGGAAGAAATAGAATTAATGAAAAATAGCATAATTTAGTTTACTTTGGCTAAACCTGGATTGAGCTAAACCTGGATTGAAGACCCGCAAACAGTCACTGTAATAAAATGTGATAAATGGTTTTAATTATTTAGGACTATGTTACAATGTACATTATGTAAATAATGAAATGTTCAATCATTACACCAGCAAGATCTGTTGATACAAATCTAACGTACTTGCAAACTGTAATTTATTAATGATATGTTCTTGAAAAATAAGGAAATATCACACAACAGGTGATAGAAGAAATTTGTTCTGGATACATGATAGAGTGATGGAATCTTACAAATCTTTGTAGCATGATGAAAACATCATGTCGTGAAATTGGCCTGTGCTGGATTTGTCCCAGAGAGAGAGTTTACTGAGCCATAAACTCCACAGGACTCCAATTATAAATTAGCTGAGATGTCCAGTGCAATCTATCAAAGTCTTATTAATGAGTAGCTGAGAAGATCTGATCATGTTCATGACATGTTATGATCGGCGTTGATACTCCCTGACGAGGGTTAATCGCTAATTCGTATATTATGAATTAAAAAAAACAACCCGAAACTCTGTTTCTGCATATTTTTACAGAATTTACCCGCAGTTTGATAACTAAGGGCAGTAGTCGGTGTCTGAGCTACAACCATTAATGTACAGGTGGGGCTTACCGGATTGTTTATATTAAAATTCGCGCCATATCAAACTTTGTAAGGAGGGTGTCTTTTAGAATTGTGTTTCAGGCAAAAAAGTAACAATGAATTTTCAACCTATTCCCATATTACTATAAACTTGATAAAATACTATAGGCATATATACCCGATGAATTCTACATATGGTAACGATAGTTTTCAATAAGAATATAAATTGTATTAAGTATCTTCCATGTATCATTCGAGTATGTTCATTAAATAGGGACCGAGATATTAACCGGACACGAAATTCTTGGCAGACAGAATAAAAGGGCCATAACTCTATGGAAAATCCTTGAAACATCGAGAAAATGGTACTAATCATCTTCATACACACGCCGACTTCTCCAATCATACTTCGACTTAGCTTTGATATACCAGCCCACCGGTTTTGTGCAAAACAGGATTTTTTGATAGTTGGACACGAAAAGTCATTGGCCTTGAATCCGTTCGAATTTTGAAATGGCTCATATTAGTGGGTTATTGATTGACCGATCTATGTATTTGGCCACCAGGCTTTTAGCTACATGAAACCTCGAGTCTCTGTGTCTTTGAGACAACCTATTTTGAAATGAGACATACTATTTTGAAATGAGACGCCATGGAAATTTAACATGTAAGACATAGAAGTCAAACACCCTGTTGTCAGGAAAAAGTGAAAAAACACCCTGTTTTCTAATACTAGATAAAAGCCTGCTGGCCAAGGATACTTTCATATTAGGAGGAATGACATACACATGAGAGAATACGTCACCCTACTACACACAGCCATTATGTAGGTTCTGACTGGCTCAACTCTGGTTTGAAGATGAAATATACATCTGAAATTTTGAATGCTTTAGGTGGTCTGATCCATCAAGGCTACTTCGAACTTTTAATGGATATATAGCTGTGGGCTCGTGCCCACGTCCATAACGGGATCCTGTTTTAAGGACCCCTGTCATATTCGTTCTCCCAACGTCAGAGTTTGTAACCCCCAAATCGTCGGAAAAGAACCTCTGACTGCTCTCCTATACAAATGCCCAACGCGCGGCCAGATTGCGTTATTTTCGCTAAGCCAATGAGAGAGCGTGTTATATTTTCCGGCTGCATCATCACAACTGATCACCGGGTAGAGGAGGGCGGTCATATTGTAAACAACACTTGACAGGGGAGCATTCCGATTCACACTGTTGTAAGCATTAATTGATAATGATGATACTGGGAAATGGATTCAACATGTGGAACATGTGACCAGGTAATCAACAAGCGTGCGTCGTCCAGAAAATTATATTATAGCCATGTGTATAAATACCGGTACATTCAGTGATCGTGGAGGGAATGCAAACTGGCTTTATGTGAGTGCGTTATACTTACTATACGGACTGTATACTCCTGTGAATTAACTTTGGCTGCTGTGTTATCTACGTGATTGAACTGTAGGAGATTGGGACATTTACTGGAACTGTAAAGGGCTGAGCGATGTTGGACTATCGAAATACAGAAACGCGATTGCTGGCACGTCAACACGGACTGTGAAAAATACACTGGTATAGCATTGAACAGTAAGACTATATTTCCCATTTATTTGTTGTATTAACCTTACTTAATTTGTATATGATTTCATATGTATATGTATATGTATTGTAAATAAATATGTGATTGTTAGTCTAGGACTTCACAAAAATGTTCTGTCACGTTTTTTTCTGTTATCGTTTATGACGTAACAGAAATTGGAGGCCTGTCCGGGAGCTTTGTTTACATTACAGCTGCTCGTTGATCATCAGGGTTCTAAACTGATACATTGTCTAAATTTGTGAAGTCAGGGAGAACACCGCAACATGCAATTTGAACCAGCACGGTTTGCTTCAAAGCCTAGTCGGGAGGTATTTGATGAATTACGCAAAGGGGATTTGTTCGCGCTGTGTAAATTCCTAGAAATTAAAGCAAAAACATCTTTGAGAAAGCAAGAAATTAAGAAACTCATTACTAAACATTTTGTTACCAAGCAACTTTGGGATGAAAGGGATTTTGATTTAACTGAGGAAACAGCTAGTGATTTGGAAATCAGAACATTAGAATTGCAACATCAGCTGGAATTATCTTATCTTTTGTCATTTGGAGATTACCCACACTTAACGTGAAATGATTGGTCGAGAGGAATATATTATGACACTAACACATTAAGCAATGTTTCTTTATAAACTATACTCCACAAATAGATAAAGGGTCGAAATTAAGGAAACTGTTTATATTTGAGCAACAACACCCCCTTCATTTGAGACACCAATATGCATAATATATACCGATATTGAAATTCAGTTTCCGCTGTAACCAGGCCTTCCCCAGCTTGGCACAATATCATAAAATGACCCTCTCATGTATAGTAAGTATCATGCTGGTATCAAAAATTAACAATTCGGCCCAAATATCGAGCTACGCTACCGGACTACAAATGCTGAATGAGCTATTATAGTGCTGAATATGCCATATCGTATCATTTATTCGATAAAATATTTTTCGTGTCAAGGCCTGTGCAGTGAACGATACCGACCGACCGTGGCTCTAGTATGTTCCGGTCTAAAAATATAATTCGGGTTGAAAGGGGTCTGATCAAAAACTAATTACAAAAGTCATTAGACCCCTTCAGCCGATGTTTTCGGGATAGTTTAATATTGATACTGGATACTCAGATCAGCCAAGACAGGAGTCTCACAGCTTACAAGTGGTCTCGGTCAGTCAGTCTCGCCTGTGTAACTGACAGTTGTGTTCCCAATGGCCCGTTATCAGATTGGCCAGGCCTATCATTCTGAACGGGGACACCTGTAACTTTTGTTTTCTTTCAAAATATGATCACTGTGACGTCATCAAGGCGGCCATCTTGGATTTTTTACATTTTCTGGCAGAGATTGTTCCAAGAGTATAGTGTGGTAAGTTTCAGCCCCATATTAAACTGAAGGGATAAGAAAAATAATTAGGGGCCCGTTTCGCCCTCCCCCCCCCCCATCCGCCAGGCCTGGACAGGTCCAAAAAAGCCAAGGCCAGATAGGGTTAATCTTAAGAGCAGAGAGAGTTTGATCTCAACACCATTATTTGAGTAAACGAATTCAAATAAGTAGTCTCACGAGACGCTAGAAGAGGAAGCGGTTTTTAGGTAAAAATGAACTATAGGTTTGTCCCATTACGTTCCAGTTTAAACAGGTTCGGTTCGCCCATGGAAAACTGACCTTCTTGTATAGCCTGGGACTACACCCTGGTGTTTTTGACCACTCCTCCCACTTCATGTGAAATATACCAAACCGCTTCTGTCCAAATGATTTTTGAGAACGTAAACTGTCTTCTGAGACGAGCACTTTTCAACCGTCTGAGCTGGTCACGTGGATAGCGTCGTTTGATTGCGTCCTGAACAGAACATAGGCTCGCGACTGTCACATTTTTTTCTGAAATTTTATCGAGACTAACTACGTGTAAGTAAGCAAAATACAATAAAAGTCAGTTATGATATTATCCAGTAATAACACAACTGAGCATTTAATGCGGGATATGTTTACCACGAACATCCACCTTTGGCGGAGGTGACGTCATTTACTTCATTTTGACCTAAAGGAAGGGAAATTTTGAAACACTTGACACCACAGATAGGGTAATATCTGAAGAAGTACTGAGGGTAATATTATAGCCAAGCTCCAAAGAATACATATTTTTCAGCTACTTCTGTAACCTACCCCCATCTTTGCATTGAGTGAAATTTGTCATCTACACTATATAATTCATAATGCGCTAAAACGTCTTTCAGATAAAGTTAGGGAGAAATCTGGGCATAATTCCCCATGTATGTGTACCACGTCCTGTAGGACAATCAAGGAAGAAAGTGACCTAATAACAGGCTTATCAAGGGAGATAGCTTCATCAGTAATATGTGATTTGCAGAACGTTGAGAGCTAAAATAGAAGAGAATTTGTGAAAGTTTAGCCTCGAATCTAAGTAAATGTGCTGACTTGTCGGATGATCTGTTGCAAATTTAACGTAAAATTGACTCCGACTGAAATCTATGTGCATATTCATCTGTTTCATACAATTTAGCAAACTGCGGAACATAATGACCCTCCCTCCCGACCGGACTCACGAGCTTGTGGAGGGGAGGGGGAGGGGGTGTGTTTCGAGTTATATTTAGTAATTATACCACTGTGATATCTAGCATTTCCCTTCATCAGCATCCTCAAACGGGACGAAATAAAAAATTAACTGCAAAATTACGATCGCTGTGGATTTAGAAAACCATATCTCTGATGGAATACACAAACTTTGATAAAAAGCATCTATTTCGGGTCTATCGTCTAGGAATCCCCATAAGGGCTTCATGTGTATCAAATTCACGAGTTGCTAAGCATTTTTATCGGCACTGAAAATTCCAATTACATAATGTTGCAAAACATTGATGACTGAATGAAATATGAATCAGCAAGCTCCGTTTTTATGTCACATCTGTAGGTAAAAATGAAGTATAGATTTGTCCATTACGTTCCAGGCTAAACAGGTTCAGTTCACCCCTGGAAAACTGACACACACTTATGTTTTTGAATACCACTCCTCCCACTTCACGTGAAATGTACCAAACCACACTACTGGCCAAATGATTTTTGAGAACGTAAACTATCTTCTGAGACTAGCACTTTTCAACCGTCTGAGCTGGTCACGTGGGTATCGTCGTTTGATTGTGTCCTCAACAGAACATAGCTCGCGACTGTCACATTTTTTCTGAAATTAATCGAGACTTACTAAGTAAGCGAAACACAATAAAAGTTAGTTATGATATTATCCAATAATAACACAACTGAGCATTTAATGCGGGATATGCTTACCACGAATATCCACCTTTGGCTGAAGTGACGTAATTTACTTCATTTTAACTTAAAGGAAGGAAAATTTTGAAACACTTGACACCACAGATAGGGTAATATCTGAAGATGTACAGAGGGTAATATTATAGCCAAGCTCCAAATAATAAATATTTTGCAGCTAATTCTGTAACTTTGTATCTTTGCAATCAGTGAAATTTGACATCTACATTATATAAGTCATAATGCGCTAAATCTGGGCACAATTCCCTATATATGTGTACCACGTCCTGTAGGACAATCAAGGAAGAAAGTGACCTAATAACAGGCTTATCAAGGGAGATAACTCCATCAGTCAAAAGTGATTTGCAGAAAGCTGAGAGCTAAAATAGAAGAGAATTTGTGAAATTTTAGCCAGCGAATCTAAGTAAATTTGCTGAATGCTCGGGAGATCGGTTGCAAAATTAAAGCAAAATTGTCTCCGACTGAAATCTTTGTCCATATTCATCAGTTTTATATAATTAGAGCAAACTGCGGAACATAATGACCCTACCTCCCGACCGGGCTTGAGAGCTTGTAGAGGGGAGGGGGAGGGGTGTTTTTTTAGTTATTTTTATAATTATACCACTGTGATATCTAGCATTTCCCTTCATCAGCATCCTCAAACGGGACGAAATAAAAAATTAACTGCAAAATTACGATCGCTGTAGATTTAGAAAACCATATCTCTGATGGAATACAGAAACTTTGATAAAAAAAACTATTTCGTTCCTATCGTCTAGGATTCCCCTAAAGGGCCTCATGTGTATGAAATGCACGAGTCGCTCAGCATTTTCATCGGTACTGATTATTCCAATTAGATAATGTTGGGAAACATTGATGACTGAATGAAATATGAATCAGCAAGCTCCGTCTTTGTGCCACATCTGTACAGGAAGGATAATTTTGAAACACTTGACACCACAGATAGCGTAATATCTGAAGAAGTACTGAAGGTAATAATATAGCCAAGCTCCAAACAATACATATTTTGCTGTTACTTCTGTAACCTACATATCTTTGCAATCAGTGAAATTTGCCATCTACACTATAAATGTCCTAATGCGCTAAAACATCTTTCAGATAAAGTTAGGGAGTAATCTGGGCACAATTCCCCATGTATGTGTACCACGTCCTGTAGGATAATCAAGGAAGAAAGTGACCTAATAACAGGCTTATCAAGGGACATAACTCCATCAGTCGAAAGTGATTTGCAGAACGCTGAAAGCTAAAATAGAAGAGAATTTGTGAAATTTTAGCCTGCGAATCTAAGTAAATTTGCTGACTGGTCGGGAGATCGGTTGCAAATTTAACGTAAAATTGTCTCCGACTGAAATCTTTGTCCATATTCATCTGTTTCATATAACTAGAGCAAACTGCGGAACATAATTTCTCTCCCTCCCGACCGGACTTGTAAAGGGGAAGGAGAGGGGGGTGTTTTTCAAGTTATATTTAGTAATTATACCACTGTGATATCTAGCATTTCACTTCATCAGCATCCTCAAATGGGACGAAATAAAAATTAACTGCAAAATTACGATCGCCGTGCATTTGGAACACCATATCTCAGGTGGAATACTGTCACGCTGCAAAATTGTACTGGTGTAGAGGAGCTATTGATCATAGTTATAGTCGCTCTTCTATGATAGAGGTAGACTTGGGTGGGAGACACGAACTTTGAAGTGGCCAGCATTTATTGTAAAGTTGAGTTGGGTTCGAAATAAATGTCGATCTGATGAAATATAGTTGTTCGTTTATGCTCCGAAGCATTCTATGACAGTGGTTATCAGAAGTGGGATCGATTAATGCACAAGGAACTTTGCATCGGGCCCAGCTGCAGTCTTGAGTGTGGTTTGAAATTTGTACTTTCGTTCTCGAAACGTGAGACAACAACGACAGTAACCATTTGTGATTTTATGCAACTTTGTGTCAAATTATGCCACCCAAACAACAAAAAATAAATTAAATGAAGCATAATAATCCAGAATCTGACGAGGACGAGCCTTTAGCTAGGGTGAAAGAAAGGATGTCGATGTTGAATAGAAATCAGGAATTTAATGACACTGGAAAAATGTTGGTGACACCTAGCAAATTTTATGGTGACATTACCGAGGATGTTGAGACATGGCTCAAACAATTTGAGCGTGTAGCGCGTGCCAATCGATGGAATGTGGCACGTAAAACTGAAACATTGCCAGCATTTTTGAGAGATAGAGCAGCAGATTTTTATGATGATTTAGACTCTGAAGATCAGAAAAATTATGCAAAGGTCTGTAAATATAACAAGACAAATTCAGACCCAAAGAACTGCAACGCGCCTATTATTCTGATTTATTCCAACGTAAACAGCTACCGGATGAAAGCGTTGATGACTTTGGACATGCGCTCGTAGCCCTGGCTAGGAAAGCACATGCTGGGTTACCAAGGGATATATGTGATAAACTGATTATGAAGCATTTCATCCAGGGGTTAATGGGGTCATTAAAGCGATTGGTAATGCTGGCCGATCCCGTAAATTTTGAACAGACCCTACGATTCGCAAAGCGGGAAGAATGCAACAATGCCTTGACAAGTGAACTATTAGACCTATTAACCCCTGCGCCTAACAAGCATGAAT
>JAVTVY010014924.1:0-66357 GCA_036873755.1 Hanleya hanleyi
TGAACAAACCAGGCAGGGACTGATGACAAAGTGGATTCTTCCCTGCTGTGAAGACCCCAGCTTTCTCGATGACAGAGGTGGTACAGTTTGTCTTCTTGTTCCTTACACTGCAAGCCCAGTAGGTGGTGGCCCCCCTTCGTTGTTTCACGGTGTATGAATACCCAATGGTATCCACAGTTAGGTTTTCCACAGTGACATAGCATGTATGTAAAATTCATAAGGAAATGTTAAATTTGTCTGAAAAATTTGATTTTTATTTGGGGACGAGTTGACTCAAGGTTGGGGACGAGTTGACTGAAGTTGGAGACAAGTTGATTGGGGACGAGTTAGTTTGTGGACGAAGTGACCTGATCCCGGTGCCCAGAAACAGAAAACATCAGTTGGGAACAAATGTTCATGAGATCAAACTTGTTTGATATTGCGAAGCTGTTTTGCCCTGAAACAAGTTTTTCTTCAGTGTGTGGTGATCGTGAACATGTGTCCGAACATTTACCAACAGTTATCCAATCAACTGGCAGCTGTCGGTCATGTGACGAAGCCGCTCTCACATGACACAACAAAATGACCTTGCTGCTGGATCGCGGTGACCATTTGTAATATGATTTTTCTTAAGAATAACAAAGAAGCATGCTCCATTAGAGTGAGAAATAAAATAGCTAATTCGCACAACTTCGTTTTGGTCTCATGTAGAATTCCCCGGACTTGCGCCTCGTGGCATTGACTCTGATGTCTGAGATGCCCAGATCAAAATATTTAAATACAGAAAATTTCATTGGCTCGTTTAAATTGGGCAGACATGTCACTTGATGCTTTGGGAACAGCTTTTGAACAGGATTATCTCCCTCCAGATATTCGGCTTTTGTGGCTGATAGGTAGCGCAGTGTGAAATACACGCCGAATCATAGTGATAAGCTAAAGGTAGTGTTAGATGAAACGTGAAATGCTCTTAGCAAGCTGAGATGCAGTGTGAGGTGCTCAAAAACACGAACATTCTGCCATTTTGTTGTGTCAGGCGAGAGTGGCTTCGTCACATGACTGACAGCTGCCAGTTGATTGGGTAACTGTTGGTAAATGTTCGGACACATGTTCGCGATCACCACACACTGAAGACAAATACTGTTTTGAGGGTAAAAGCATGTTCCGAAAATCAAACATGTTTGATTTCACGAACTTGTCCCTCGAACAGAATGTTCAATGTTTCTGGGCACCTCACACTGCAGACGAAACATGTTCTGAACAGTGTTTTTGTTCTAATACAACAAAATGTTCGTAGTGTGAGTTGGGCTTTAGCTGCCGGACCGAAATATCCGGCAGGCAATAACCGATACTTTATCCGCCATTTTCTTCACTCAAAATAATGAAACCCACCTTTTAAGTTAAATATCGGACTTTGAATCCATTCTAAACTTTTCCTGGGTAGTTTATTCGAGCATTCTCACAGCTACCCTGAACCGAGAAGACAAATTTTCCACCATGTTTAAAGTCTTCAGCCAATGAAAAATCACTACCACTTACATTCTCCACATTCTGGGACGGTCCAGCAGCTAGAAGATTTTGCCGGTTTAACTGGCAGACTGTTCATTCAATAGAGATCAGTATTATAAAATATCTTGTAGGGACTGCGTGTCGGACTAGAGTCAAAACAACCCGTCAGTGTCGGGCTTTGTGTGAGATTACCTGGGTATTGACAAGTTTATTCCTCAGATGGTGGGACCTTCACACGTTTTCAGTCCCTACCATTACCAGTCTGGTAGCTTTCGGTGGAGGAAATGTAATTGGGGATTCACATCAAGATTTTGCGATGTGGGAGTTTGGGTGAGATTTCTGTGAGATTCAGTTAATATTTCTTTTACCTAAGGATTGGGCATTAATTGTATTTAGAAACAGTTGAAAGGCAAGGACCCTGACTAAACACTCACATGGAAAACTGCAGAGGTGACTGGCAATAGATCTCTTTTGTGTTATCTCCCCTATTAATTTAGATTTTGCTGATTGGTATTAAGTTTGTGTAAATTTTGCAGAATTTATTTTCTCATATTTAGTTTCAAAGGCAAGCATGACAATTTTTACTTTACCTCCAATTTAATAATGGATATAATAATGTTCTATTTGCAGCACTAATTTCTGACTGCAGATTTCCTGGATTTTTTGTCTCCCACTTGAACGATCAATGATGTTGAATTAATTGAAAACTGATACAATACACACATTCCTCTTTGCCAATATTATTTAACATTATTATAGCCCGAAAAAATAGATAATTACTCAAGAGAAAAAAATTCACCAGATGAATGCCCTTTGTTCTTTTCAATCTATATTAATGAATAAGTATGACCTAGAACTATGTAATAATTTATTTGTCAGGAAACTGATTATGCCTAAATGTATCTTATCTGGCGAGAAGTATTTCCATGAATAAGAAAGAATTCTTCATTTGTATTTTCAGCAGACAGATGTTGACGATATCCACCATCAAGGGAGAGCACTACATCATCACTTCCCCGCACTGTGATGACATGTTCAACCTATTGCTTCTGTTTGTGGATGGACTCAAACAATGATCAATATTTGCTGTAGCTCTAGATAATGCCTCCAATTTGGTAAGATTCAGGCGGTGTTTCTTTCTTCCGCTTTAGAGTTCAGACCATATTCTCTGACATTTCCCTTAAAGTCAGTTAAAAAACTTATATGTAATAATCCAGTGACATAGAAGTTTCGTTGCAATTACCGACACATTTATCAAACTGATGACAAAATAATAGCACTTTCACTTTCGATATATGCCTTTCCAAAAGTTGGACATATCATGTGATGGCGATTTCTGTCTATTGGGTTCTATTTGTTGGCCTGAGATGATAAAGTTTCAGAAATTTCAGAAATGTACAAAAATCAAATTAATAATAAGAAAAACTGGTGCCAGACCATGTTTTTGGATAGAAATTTGTACCCCAGTTGTGCGGGTCATTATGAGCAGATGAAATAGCTGATCTATTGTTCTCAACTCTCATTAGCGAGAGATGTCTAAGTGAATATTGTGCGACATGTTAAATAATTGCTTCAGAGAATTATTTCTCTCTTGTCTCTATTCAGGGGTGCCCACTCAGATTGTGATGCGTGGAGATCTGATCATCCTGGATAAACCATGGGGAGATTTTAATCAGGCCTCGGATGTCTCGGGGATGTGTAAGAGAACAGGACAGCAGGGAACACTTCCACAACATGGTGTCTATATTCTAACAACGACCGTTGAGCCATCAGCAGACTTTCTGGTACTTATATAATATCTCTGTAGTCTTGATAGTATAGAACTTAACCTACATGTAAGTATGATGCTAGCGTTCCATTTGAACATAATTAAATTAATTAATTATGCGCATACAAGTACATGTAATAGATATTGATCAGGAGGAGTTCTTGCATAAGATTTTGCAATGAATTTGATTGGTCAGTTCAAATTTTCAGAAAGAAATCCTGCATTTTCATTGGCGGGTGAAGAAAATGGAAGGAACATTTAGCCAATTATAGAGTTTGTATATAAAAGGTCCAAATTAAATTTATTGAATTCATTAGAAATTGAATTTCCAACACATGTGAAAACTTGCATAATCTGTTTGAAGTTGAAAAGTGTTCATTTTGATTTGTTCATGTTGTTAAATCCAGTCTGAATTCTTTGTGCACCAGGGCTTACTGGCTGTTCAACTGAAGAAAGAAGGGGGACTATTCTCTCAAACTAATCGTACAAGTGGCCAGTACACGCTTGAAAACTATGCCAAGCAGCATTTCATGTAAAACTGAATTTGAATTTACGTACGATGGTTGCATATTGGGTCACAGGGTGCCATGTTAAAGTGGCCAGCAGTAAATATATGTGGATATCTCTAACATGATGGTCATTGTGATATTATCACAATCATCCTATACATTCTGGTATTCTGATTAGGAAATAGATCAAATTTCTGACTGATATAGTTTCTGTATCGGTAGTTATTATCATGGATTTTTTGGCTTTGCAGTGATCTTTTGCATGTATTATTATGGTGGAAAAAGGATAGAATCAGTTCTTTTAATATATCCACCCTCCCTCCCATCCCTCCAAGAGTTCATTTTATCTTTTTGGCATGGATGACGAAGAATACCTATTACAGATATGTAAACTATCAGAAGCAAAAATTGAATTCAAGAAAATACATTATCTCCCCTTTCTTAAGTTTTGTGAGTTATGGCTTTATGCCTCCTGGTGTGACAGGAGTCAAAGCTTGTTTCCATATGATGTATATTTGGCACATTACAGTACTTTTGAAGGAATGAAGTGTCCTTCATTTTATGGAACCTGAAAGTTTTGCAGTGTTACTGAATTTATGTGTTCCAAATCTATTTTGAACTTGTGATTTGCTTTTGAATTCCTTGACGTCAAACCAGCAATACTGCAGTATATGGGGGATGCCCCCGTGTCTGATCGAGTGGACGACCGAGATCTTGTTAGTGCTACTATCATAGAACCTGCCATCAGGAATGTAAGTATACACCTCTGCCTCATTAGGGCATGGTTTGGTTTCATGTGGGTTTCAGAAAAGTACCATTTCTATCATGTCCATGCAATAATGTTTCTACATGTAGTTGTCTGCTAACAACATTGTACAGTAATTCCCATAATAACATGGCAGTGTGATAACGTAACAGGACCTACGAAATAGGGTAGGCATTAGGACATGTTTTTGCCAATTTCGAGGTTGATAGGTCACCTAAGTAGGTCAACTCAGAACTTGCCGGTAACAGTCCCCTAATGCACCCACATCTTGTGAACGCAATATCTCGAGAACAGTTCGACCAATCGACTTCAAACTTGAGAATGTGCTTCACATCAGTTAGAAGGCCATTGGTATTCATTTTCACTGAGGTACGTAAACCAAGATGGCTGCCATTGACCATATTGGATTCCATCCGTCCCACATCTTGTGAACGCGATATCTTGAGAAGAAATCAATCAATCGACTTCAAACTTGGGAAGGTTCTTAACATCAGTTAGATGGCCATTGGTATTTATTTTCACTGAGGTACGTAATCCAAGATGGCTGCCATTGACCATACTGGATTCCATCCATCTCGCATCTTGTGAACGTGATATCTCGAGAACAATTTGACCAATCAACTTCAAACTCGAGATGGTCCTTCACATCAGTTAGACAGCCATTGGCAGAATGGTATTGATTTTCACTGAGGTACAATGTCAGGGCTCTCAAGGAGCAAAATGAAGGCGAGTGATTCGTCACTCGCCTGAATTTAAGCTTAGGCGAGTGAGGCGAGTGCTTTTATCACTCGCCTGAGAAATTCCTGAGGCGAGTGAAATGCTGAAATTACTTCTACAAGTACATTACAGAATATGTGGGTCACATATGCGCGGTTCTGAACGGTGTTGTAGTCTTCTTTAATTCGGAACACTGATGTAAGTTCTTCTCCCCATTTTAGGTACGTTGATAGTTCTATCGGCTTTCCTTTCGGATTTGACATCGTGCAATTTTCCGCCAACATCTTGCTAACAGTTACAAAATTGTCAGGAACGAAAACGCACGCGTGCTTGGCACCGGAATAAATAAATATCGTATCGTATCTTGTCGAATTGCATGAGATCAATGAAAAGCATGGACTTGATCGTGGGACGAAAGTCAAGTCCGCGTAACATCGAGAGTAAATCAAAATCGAAAACTAATGTTTAAAACGCAGTGATGTAATGTTAAACAAAATCGGAAACTACATGTAATGTTTAAAACAGCGTGATGCCATGGTGGTTTGAGCCGTGGTGTTTGACGGATTTTATATTTTTGGAAATCATAACCCACGGCTCAAGACGTGTCTGTATGGAAATACAAGGGAGGCAACCAGTCTACCTGTAATTTCGTTCCGACACAGGGTTATACTTTTTGCACAAACACATGAAGCGGAAATGGCGGGAAGCCTTCCGAAATTGCTGAACAACAAGATCTTTACGAACCAAGAATTTTACGACAGCTGAAGATGTCATTAAATATTATTCTGACCTATGAAACGTGCCAATGATGAACAACGAGATATCTTAGAAGTCAAGAACTTGACAACAACAGCTGAAGGTGTCATTAAATTTTATTCTGACCGACGAAAACAGGCGAGTGGTGAACCACTCGCCATTTTTTTATTTCAGGCGAGCAGGAGGCGCGCGCGAGTGATCGCTCGCCTCTCCTTGAGAGCCCTGAATGTAGTATGTAATTCAAGATGGCTGCCATTGACCATCTTGCATTCCGTTCATCCTGCATCTTGTGAACATAATATTTTAAAAACAACTCGACCAATCGACTTCAAACTTGAGAAGGTGCTTCACATCAGTTAGATGGACATTGGTTTTGATTTGTACTGAGGTACGTAATCCAAGATGACTGCCATTGACCATCTTGGATTCCATTCGTCCCGCATCTTGTGAATGCGGTATCGTGAGAACAATTCGTCCGGTTGACTTCAAACTTGATCGTGAGAACAATTCGTCCGGTTGACTTCAAACTTGAGAAGGTGCTTCACATCAGTTAGATGGCCATTGGTATTGATTTTCATTGAGGTAGTATGTAATCCAAGATGGCTGCCATTGACCATCTTGGATTTCACTCACTCATATTGTACCCATCTGTGTTGTGAACACGATATCTTGATCTATTCCACCCATCGATTTATAAACCTCGCCATCCACAAATCGAATACAACTGCAGACTTGCATTCCAGTGTTACACTACCCATTTAACTGCTTCCCAAACCTCCTCAAATTGTCTCAACAATTCCAGATAAATGTTTCTTTCCACATACACATATCCACTTTCCAATTTATATTTAAGGAGATATTGGAAGCATATATGCTGTATGCTCCCAAACAGGCTACTTGGCGGAGAACCTGCTAGCTACTCAGCTTGTTTTTGTAATTCTGAAAAACACTGAGAAAAAAGGACTGTCTAATCACTTTTACCTGCTGAACTGGGATGAGAAGTGTTAAAATGTCCAAGATGGATTATCTCCCTGAAACATGCTATATCGATGGTCATGGATTAGTAAAGAGAATCAAATTTGTCTGTCACAACAAATGGCATGGGGCGAAGGATTCAATGGGGGCAGGGCTTTGGATTATTGGCTAGAAACATGTGGAGCTATAGGATTGGACCTAAAATGGTTCTTCTTTATGAAATACGAGGCTAATGAAGTGAGCACGTATTGAATACGGATTACAATTATTGAGAGTCCGGTCTAGGACTTTCGACAGAGGATACAAGATAAAATAATTTATCCTTACAAAAGACCTCCTATTCATGAGTAATAGTTACTTTTCTCTGAAATTGGCTGGTGCTAAGAGGTCGTGACTTGTCATATCATTGTATATGTTCCACATAAAGACAACGAAAGATGGATCCAGAACGTCGTACTAGGATGGTAATGCATGTATTTGATGCATCAAAATGTATCCATGCATTGCATTACATGTATGAGGTGCCATATACCAGGGCACAAGAATCCTGCCCCCTCCCCATGCATGCCCTCTGAATATAGACCGTTCGAAACTGAAAATTGCTTCCCTTATCTTATCCATGACCATCTGTATTGTATAATGTTCTCCATGATCAGTATAATAACAAAACCATGAGTTAGGCCAATCCTCCATGTAAGAGTCACGAGTCCAAGCAGAACAATAGTCTTTCTGGGTACAATAATGCATCAAGACATTATTTTCAGTAATATTGAGGCCTGAATACTGGAACTTACATGAAAGATCTGCCATAATCAAAATTCTCTTGAGCTAACCACCTCCAAACATTTTATGAAACTTCATTTCATTTCATGTTGACTTCGGTCTTTCAGAGATCCATCCGGGATAAAGTGTTCTGTCAGGTCATAAAACAGATCTGACACCCAGAACCCTGATGTGTGAGTATATCAGATTCTACCATATTGTGGTCAATTTCAAGCACAGAGAGGCAATACAGCTAGCATATGTGCTCAATTATTTTAACATTTACTTTCTGACAAGATTAAAGCCTAATAGTTTGAGTATTAAATTGGCAGAAATTCCCTCAAACAATATATGAATATTATTCAGAAATCTGTTTAATATTTTTTCTTAATGTACATGTATACAAAATTTTCCAGACCTCCAAAATAAAACCTTAGTAAGTTTAATCACATTTAAAGCATTCTCTTCAATATTGACCTGTTTGTTTTCGAACAATCACCATGCAGACTGAGTGAGGAGAGAGGATGGCATCTACTGTGGTTTACTATGTGGGAGTACGTATCCATGGAGTGAGCTTTATCAAGAGTGTGTGAAATTCTTCAAGTTATTAGTAAGCACACTCTGTTAGGATCATGTTTGGAGCGACTGGCCAGTGTCAAGAGGTAGGATATCAATAGATGTTTTACTCCAGTACAATGAACAAATTGTTTATTTTGTGACAGCCTTGCTAAAATTGAAAGTGATGGCCAGCATGTCACCAATAATTTAAAGGGCCTACGGTGGCGGAGTGGTCTAAGGCATTTTACTGGTGATCACTGGTCTTGCACCGCTGAACCAGCTTGGGTTTGGGCCATGATGGCGCATGTGTGACAGTTTGCCAGATACATGGTAATGGGTGGTGATTCTCTCCAGGTACTCCAGCTTCCAACACCTCTAAAACTAGCGGTCACCATTCGATTGAAATAACATTGAGTGTCACATTAGACCAACCCTTCACTATTTAGAAGCAAATGTTAATTTGATGTAGTTTGTAAACTAACTTGGGCAGCCCCCCAGCCTGTATTGCATCATCCAAGCAATAAAGCTTCATTAAGACTGACCATGTCACCCTTCTCAACTTCCTGCAGCCTCAGGCTCCCAGTTTTATAGCTCTCAGTTTTATAGCTGCATCCTAGCAATAAATCGTCATTAGGGCTGACCAGATCAACCTTCTCAATTTCTTCATCTCCCTGTCTCTCCCATTTATGTTAGCTTTCTGGTGAGAAAGTCCTCACTTTCTTGGCGAGTTAGCTAGTGTAAAGACATACATATTCTCGTGCCTGCATTATTCAGAATTTTTTCAGAATTTCTCCGGAGTTTTCCTTCTCAGTTTTCACAAATTTTAAAGGATTATTAAGGTCTTCGTCCTGATTTGTCATTGTTGAGTGAATACATTCATGACAGATTAGTTAAAATACGAGATTAGTGATTGTTCAAAGAACTCAAATATCAGCTACAACTTCAAGTGAACTTATTCATTTATCGGAGTTGTGTCGCAGTGCAGATAATTGTGCAGGCTTTCCTTGTTTGAAGCTAACTCGTTTCATCGCCGATACAGAATGCAGCGTTTCCAGCAAGCCCAAAATGTTATGAACAGCAGGCGATCACGCAGATCGGCACCATACGATGGAAACAATTACCGAAATTGGACGGCAGACAGGCTGCGCCAAGAGTTGGCGAAAAGAAATATCGTTGCATCGCCGACCTTTCCCAAAAAGATGCTAGTTTTGCTTTATTCGGACAATCTGACTAGCGGGTCGCTGAATCCCCACTCACCGTGGCAGGCACAGAGATGACCGGCCAGCAGTCCACCCAGGCACCAGCCCAGCCAGACGGACACGTGGTCACCACCAGCAGCTGCGCGGAGACTTCGTCCACGCAGACAAGACCGAGAAACGAGATTTCCAGTATGGCATCACAACAACAACAACAATACAACATACACCCACAGGACCAAGGCAGTCCGGCCGTTGAGGAGGAGATGCCCAACGTATTGCAGCACGTGCGGGAGCTTACCAGGGTGGTCCAAACATTGCAGAGATCGCTTGGAGAACAGGCATCTCCTTCTACGGGACTATTTAATAATGCAGCTATGAACAACGTCACTCCCACAAACTTTTTCCCTGGGATTACCTCTGTCGGGCCATCAACGAGAGTCAACACCCCGTACACCCTGGCAACAGCTTACTCAGGTATAGGTGCGCCAACAGCAGGTAATTTGTTTGATGCTTCCCTCGACAATGCCAGCCTTCGTCAGGCTCAGGCAACTCAATCTTCGCCAATTTCAGGGATGGGAAGGGGTGTTTCTCTGGCTTTGGCACCTAAGGCAGAGGTGGTCCCAATTAAAATCAGACAACAGATTATTCAAGGACAATATGTCAATCTGGCAAAACTCTTAACTACCGATTCCTGTATGGAAGAGGTAGAGGACACTACCAACAGGTTATTTGTGCATGGTACAGAAGTGCATGTGAGATCTTCTCAGGATACTAGATTATCTAGAAATCTTAGTCTGAGTAGCTTCATTAAAGCTTTCAATAAATTCAAAACCATTATGTGTGACGAATACCCATTCAGGAGACAGGAATTGGACGAATACCAGTCTTTGATTATAGAGATGGCGGAACAATATTCTGGTCCTGGCTTCTATGAATACCATAAGAAGTTCACTATGGCAGCAGCTGCAGTACTGCAGCAGCACAATGTTTTGGTCAGTTGGGGCATTCGGGATGACACTATTTACAATACTGTATTCACAGGGAAAAAGGTCACCATCTGTTTTCATTGCAGTAGTACAGCTCACATTTCCGAGCTTTGTCCATCTCAAAGGTATTCGTCCAGGCCTTCCTTCCCCCTGGGTGTTCGTGGCCAACAAGGTCAGGTTTCTGACAAGAGATTTGATCTTCTTGGCCGAAAACGTATTGTTCACAATGGCATCGAGATTTGCAACAATTTCAATACTGAGCAGGGCTGTAACATTGAAAATTGTAGATATAGCCATGTATGTCTGACGTGTAAACGCCGTTCCCATCCTCAAGTGCGGTGTATGTCTGGTTCGTCATCTGTCCCACAGATACAAGCTCCTCCCACTTCCAACAGTCCAAGAAGTACAGCCCCTTCTAGCAGCCCCAGAAGTGCTACCACTTCCACTAGTTCTTCCACTCAATGACTTGAGGGAAAAAATCAAACTAGTTCTGGGGGTATTTTACATGTATCCGATATGACCGCCTCCACTCCCATTAATATAGAACGTTTGCAAGAATTATTAGAGGACCACCCGGACCGTGAATGGGTACACTATTTGATTTCGGGTCTTAATGATGGTTTTCATACAGGTATTGTCAACCCACCTACTGTTTCCAAAGTTTGTAAAAATCTTCAGTCAGCAAAAAACAGTCTCATGATGTCGCAAGGTTAATTCAAGCTGAATGTAGTAACGGTTATTTGATAGGCCCATATAGTGATTCCCCATTTCCAGTTCATCGCGTGAGTCCAATCGGCATCGTCGAAGGTAGATTTTCAAAGAAGAAACGTCTGATTGTCGACCTATCTGCCCCTCATGATGACATGGATCATCCCAGTATCAATGACTTGATAAGTAAGGAGGAATTTTCTCTAACTTATGTGACGATAGACCATGCCATTCAGCAAATCCAAAAATTTGGCAAAGGTTCCCTCTTTTGTAAAACTGACATAGTGGATGCATTCAAACAACTTCCAATACATCCATCATTGTGGCATCTATATGGAGTCCAATGGGAAAATTCATTCTATTATTTTGTTCGCCTAGCATTCGGCTGTAGATCCAGCCCCAAAATTTTTGACCAGTTATCCATCGCGATTTGTTGGATTGCTGAACATGTTTATGGCATTGAGTGCTTGCAGCACCTGTTAGATGATTTCCTGGCTATTTGCCCTCCAAATTCGTGCGCGGAAAGAACCATGGCGCTGTTAACTCTTATCTTTGGCACACTGAAAATTCCCATCGCCCCTCACAAAACGATCGGTCCAGTCACTGAGATACCATATCTGGGAATAATTCTCGATTCCATCAAGATGGAAGCCAGATTGCCACATGACAAAATTGCTAGAATTCTGGAGATAATATCTCAGGTACAATCTGCCAAGGCTATTACCAAACGTAACATGCTTAGCCTGTTAGGTCACATGAACTTTGCTATGAGAGTTATTCCGATCGGCAGGTCATTTGTTTCATATTTGATCACGTTAGCCCATTCCGTTAGCAATTTACATCATATGGTAAAACTAAATGCAGAATGCAGGGCTGATTTGTTCATGTGGCAGTCATTCCTAACTTCATGGAATGGTATTTCGTTGTTTTTGGAAGATCGTCGAGTTGATGACAGGGATTTGCAGCTGTTTACAGATGCCGCCATGTCCGCTGGTTTTGGTGCTTATCATTTAGGTGAATGGTTTTGCGGGACGTGGCCAAAAGAATTGTGCCCTGACAGGTCAACAAAAATCTCCACTGCCCTGTTAGAGTTATATCCCATAGTATTGTCAGCCATGGTTTGGGGGAAACTTTGGTCAAAGAAGAGGATTATTTTCAACTGTGATAACGAGGGCACTGTACACATTATTCGGAAAGGTAGAGCTAAATCTCCCCTAATCATGCAGTTGATGCGCCGTTTAACCTGGTGTGCTGCCACATACAATTTCATGATTTATGCCCAACACCTACCAGGTAAACACAATGAAATAGCGGACGCACTTTCTCGTTTTCAGATGGACAGATTTCGACAACTGGCACAGAACAGTCAATCCAGTCCATGTTTATTCCCTACACACTCCGAAGTGATACTTTATTAAATTCCACCTTGACCTATCTGTGGGACAGGGCAGTGAGTTCTCGGACATCCAAGACATATTGTTCTGCATTTAGACAATTTTTGCATTTTGTTACAATGTTTCGACTACCTTATGTACATAACATGCCTTTTATATCAGAGGATATTCTCCTATATTATATAGCCCATTGTTTCAGGTTGAATTTAAAATTAGGCACAATTAAATTGCACATGTGTGCAATCCGTTTCTTTTATGTCAAAGCAGGGTGTAGTGACCCTCTTGTTAATGCATCTGGTGAGGCCTTGCCCAGGCTCAGGCTCATCAAGTCTGTGAAGAAATCACAAAATAATGTCAGCAGACCTAGACTGCCAATCAAATTTCCAATGCTGGTTAAATTGTGCGCAGTTCTGGAAATCGGATTTTTCAATTCCTTCATTGATGCTATGTTACTGGCAGCCTTGTCAACAGCCTTTTTTGGCTTTTTGAGATGTGGTGAATTCACAGTATATAAGGATTTTGATCCTGAGCTCAATTTGTCCATTGCTGACATTGCTTTTGTTCCTGATAATTCTAGCTTTACACTGCAACTAAAATCATCGAAAACAGACCCGTTCCGTCGGGGCGTAACAATCCGATTATTCAGCACTGGGCACCCTCAGGTCTGTCCAATCAAGTATATGAAAGAGTATCTTAAATTCCGACAGCGTATGTGTTCGAGTAATACACAGCCTTTATTTATCACTGCACAGTTAAAACCTCTCTCCCGATCCTATTTTATCTCATGCCTGAAACATCTCCTGATGACTGTAGGTGTTAATGCAGATTATTATTGTGGACATTCTCTGAGAAAAGGAGCAGCATCAACTTGTTCGTCCGTTCGCATGGAAGACCATTTAATTAAGACTTTAGGGCGGTGGTCTTCCGATTGTTACCAACGATATATTTCTGTAGATATCCAAACACTACACCAAGCTCAGAAGGATATGTGTGCACAAGCCTAAGTGTACATGTGTGCTACATGTACATATGTGATTCACTGCTGGACAATTGATTACAAGGAACTCTTGAAATGCAGAGACTATTTGTTTATATTTGTGCATAATGCTACAATAACTTTTCTGACCTGGACGTTTTTCAAGAATCTTTTCTATGCATGACTATGTAATTTTATATGTATTATTGGTACTCATTCGTAAATTGACAGTTTCTCAACATGTTTTTCTCTTTTAGCAACCACAAGGGTTGGTGAGAGGTATCACTCCTATATGATAATACATATATATAACTTAATAGCTAAAGGAGTTTTGTCTGTGTGAATATAACTAGGTGTTACATCTGGGGTGATGGCAGGTTGTGGCCGAATGTGACGGGGGGATGGGAATGCGGTCGTCAACAACACACAAGAGTTTTCAATGGAGATTGCAATAGGGAAAACAGAGGGCCATGGTGTGAAATGGTAGTGACGCAGTGGTACAAAGGGACAGACATGATGCCAACATAGCGATAAAAACAATTGGTAAAGGACATCATAAAAATTGAAATAAACCAAGACCAAATAGCAATAGTGTTCACTGGTAAAGATTAATATATTTCAATGTGAAGAAAAATGTAAAACACTGGTTACAAAAGTGTGTGACAATCTAACAAGTTTCAAAGACATACTGTCTTCGGTTGAAGGGCAGAAGTTCAAGACGGAAAGGGCGTTAATGTCTGAATAGTTTGTGGCCGGGCCTTCTGGAGGTGTTACAGCTCTCTCTGCATAGTTGCACTCATTAATCTCCTGGACAGCTTTGGTCCGGAAACGACGGTCTCTGAATGCTGCTGTGATTCTCTGAGATGTTCACATCGTCCATCGCATTAAATAATCCATCATGTACTGATATGATGTGGAGGTTAAGGAATTTAAAAATAGCCTGAACAATTCCCAGCGTTTACTCCTTCCTCTACATGTGCCTTAAATTCCTTGGAAACAGCACTCTGACCAAAAGTCGTCTTTTAAAATATTCTTAAGCAGTGGTGAGAACTACATGTATTAGGGAAGAAAGTCGAGGAATATTAGCGTCAAACTTTCACAGACATGACAGAGCGCCCACATATAATATCTATATACTCCGAAGAATTAGGAGCAAATAAAACTTTGCATGTTCATTTACATGTCCTATTCATTTCAGGGGTCAAAATAATACCTGTCCGCCTCCCCGGGACAATTTAGAATCAGCACGGGCAAGTCTTTCTTGAACCTTCACCTGTCCCATCCTCAGAAGCCAGTGTATCAATCGTTAGGTTACGATCGATACACTGGCTTGGTTAGTTATCGATAGCAGTTCTGGATATAAATAGCTCGAGGGGTTTCAACTAAACCGAACCAATTGGTAAGCTCGCTGAAGCAGCTCATCAGGCCAATCCGCAGCGAGGTTTGAGTTTTGACTGGTTTGAATTTCATCGCCGGTCAGACAACCTTTGAAATCGACATCAGGTGTCAAAGCGAAAACCGCAGGCTACAGATACCGACGTGCTAATTCAAAACAACCGCTGGGGATGAAATGTATGAGATTGTGAACTCATCCGAATCACCAAAACGGTCCAGGTAAACCCTTTGCGAAGATTTAGAGATTACCTGGGCGCGTGCAAATGCACCTGTCCATGAGCAACCCAGCTTTTCGTCAGCCAACACACACCATGTTATAAGCGACAAATTGAAACTGCCAAGGGCAGGCAAGTTTTAACATATCACTAGCCCGAATGGAAAGCTAAAAATAATTATTATTTCGACCCCTGCATTTCCATTATATAGTTATTGAAAAGTACATATCCAGTGGTTTCCATGGTGGTGCTATCAGTCAGTAAGTCATTTTAATAGCATTAAAGTCCCTGAGAAGTCCTTGAATAAGTTAAATGGGTACATCTAACTCTGAATTCCAGCAGTCCACCGTTTTGCTCACACACTTTATAGTGCAGTTCATACAAGTACTCGTGTTCTTTGTATTAATACCCTATCACAATTCCATGCCTTCAAGTTCACGTTTGTCATTTCAGACTATCGGTACTGTAACATTCATGTATCACACATGTCACATAGAAGCGTCTCGGATGTGGGCCATTACTACCAGATCCACGTGGCTGTTATTTCTCATGATGGCCTTGGCCACGTATTTGTGATCCTGTTGTAAGACGTTCTCCCCGTTCACCGAATGAATGTACTGTCTCACCTGCCAATAAAAGTATATTATAATCATTAATTTAATCATCTCAGAAGGAGAAATGCAAATGCTTTTCGACTGACTAAATATCTTTCTTACGTGTATATCAGAAACCTTAGAAAATTACGTTAAAAAAAATTTGATTGAATTTTGAAGGATTACTTTCTTTCAGAAATTGTTCAGTTCGTACAGAATACTATAGGGTCTTAAAAGACGAGGGTCTTAAAAGTGGGATTTCATCTCGCACAGAAGTAGATTTGAAGAAAAGCTGATTTCATGCAAAGTTTCAGGCTGATCAAACCCTAACCTCTAGATATGAATCTCTGTTTTTTAAATAAGGATTGCTGAGTAAAAATCGTTTGACCAAGTAAGTGATTTTTATTATCTCATTTTCACACCCCACTGTGTTAAAAAACACCAATATTAATTATTTTTATGAATACTGTCATATTTTACAAAATGATATTGATAAGACAGTATTATTCACACAAGCTCTTGTAGGGATTAATTAAGACTTTGAAAAGTAGATAATTGTATAGAAAATTCACTGAAAATTTCATCAAGATTAGTGAAATATTCATCAATATTAATTTTAACCCAGACAAAGAACCACTGCGAAAAGATGTTTCGATAAAAAGCCATTCAAACATTTATGAATATATGTTATAAAATACAAATCGCGTCAAAATAAAATTTAAAAAATCTGGTTTAAAGTCATTATTTGACAAAAACAACAAAGTCAAGTGAAAATTATAGGTTTAGATAACCAAAAATGTTTAAATCTCAAAACTGTTATGTGCTTAAGACCAGCCTCTCCCCTTAAGCTTTTATATGTCAAGTAAAATAACAAAAATAGGACCTTTCAAGCTAGACCATCAGCCGGCCACATTTTGAACTTACTCTTGATACCCGACACATTATATATATTATATATTCTCTCATATTCTCGTGATGTCAAGAAACAATTCGTATGTGATTTTGGCTTTGGCAAACATTTGGTCTCACCTTGATACCTGCCGCAGAGGCCGGTCCAGTGGGATCGACTGTCTGCACGTATGTTGGCTTCTCTCCCCTGATTACACAACCATAGCCCACTGAATCACCAAAAACCTAAAACACATTAAAATGACATGACATGTACAAGTTAAGATAATTTTAAAGAAATTATTCCTACGTGTAGGCACTTGATAACTGATAACTGATAACAGAGAATTTCATAACAGTTTACCAATATATCTTTCAGTGACAAGAAATTACATGCCTAGACTGATTCAAAACATCACATGTAACTTTGCACCTCCTATCTGAAGTTGACAACTTCTAATAACATGTTTATTTCATGTGGCGTGTTTCTATAATGATTCTCATTGACCGAGTGGCTGTTTAAAAACCCATCACCCAATCAGAGATCAGCATGACAGCCGAAATTAACTTGCAAGTTTGGAACTTCAGACACGATACTGTTCAGTTTCACACTTGCCAGAACAATATCGCCTGTTTGTAAACATCACATCAACCAGAAACGGTAAACTATTACGAAATCCCCTGTAAGACTAGAAAATGATACAGGAATGTCGTCATTTTTTTCAGAGAATGTCTGAAATATCGTACATTGAAAACCATCCTGGGAGAGCGCTCCGTAATGTGCTTACAGCATGCTTTATTGCTGGAGGGGTCACAGGCAAAAGCATAAAATGAAATGCATAATATGTAGATATTTTTACTGAATGGAATTTTTCCGAAATATTAACTAAACAAAAAATAAAAATAATAAAAAATAAAAAATAAAGAAAGCCTCTTCTGTGACATATTGTACGTCGTCTGATTTTGGGGAGTTTGGAATGGGCTATACATAGTCTGTATTATTTCATACTAACTTAAATTGATACCAAATTGAATAATTTGATTGAGTTACATCATTTGAAACCTGTGAGTACCGACACCTGGGTAAACTGACCAACCTCTAAATACTGACATTATCTAAATTTAAGATATTTCGAACCTTGATAAACCAGAAACCTGTCAGAAAAATCTGATCTCAAGCATGGTCACTTTTAATGAAATTTGACTTCACAATGTCAGGCCTTCAAGTGCCTCCTTTATTTCCTATATTTTTGAGTCATTCCTATATTTTCCGATATTTTACTCAAAACCTCCTATATTTCCTATATTTTGACCTTTTCTCATGAAAACTTTCTGTCAATGTGCTTACAGCATGAGTGCATGGAGGGGTCACGAGGAAACAAAAGTTTCAATAAAATTTGAAATGCTTCGCTGTAGATAATATGACTGAATTTTTTTTCCTAGAAATACTGAACTAAACAAACAGAATAATAAAAAATAAAAAATACCTGAGAAAAGCATTCAGTTCTGTGAATTTGATTAAACACCAGAAAACGGGACTAAATTTGTAATGGGCTATACATAGTCTGTATTATTTCATACTAACTTAAATTGATACCAAATTGAATAATTTGATTGAGTTACATCATTTGAAACCTGTGAGTACGGACACCTGGGTAAACTGACCAACCTCTAAATACTGACATTATCTAAATTTAAGATATTTCGAACCTTGATAAACCAGAAACCTGTCAGAAAAATCTGATCTCAAGCATGGTCACTTTTAATGAAATTTGACTTCACAATGTCAGGCCTTCAAGTGCCTCCTTTATTTCCTATATTTTTGAGTCATTTCTATATTTTCCGATATTTTACTCAAAACCTCCTATATTTCCTATATTTTGACCTTTTCTCATGAAAACTTTCTTCAATGCTCTGTGATGAGTCAAACTGACACGAGGAAATACATTTCAAAACAAAAATTTTGCCTTGCTTCGCTCGGCAAAAATATGATAACTTTTCAATCTCTCTAGGCTGAATCAAACAACAGAACAGGTCACCTGAAAAAGCATTCAGTGAAAGTAATTTGATTAAACTCCAGAAAACTACTAAATTTGTAACATACAATGTAGTACAGACCTGTCTGTCACTCCTTTATTTCCTATATTTTATTCAGAAAATTCCTATATTCTTGCAAATTTTCTCCTATATTTTCACTGTGAGCCACTTGCAGGCCTGCAATGTGTCAAAAAAATTAAGTCCGCCAGGGGATGGAAAATGTAACTGATTAAAATGAAAAAAAAAGAAATTTTGCACTTTCAAAATTTTTAGGGTCATTTTCGGTAAACCAAGAAATAATAAAACTGGCCCACATGTAAAGCAAATATCTAAACACCATCTATGTTGCCCAGTACAAAACACTTGACCTGACTGATATAACTGAATAAAGTTCACAAGATTAACATTTCTTTCAAACTTTCATGTACATGTGTTATTTAAATTACCCTACTTGAGGTAGTACTCACATTTACATGTAACATTGTTAAGGTCTTGCAATCCCTCAACAGTATAAATGATCAAATACACATAAACTGTAGCCTATATTTATGGATTATACGGGCCTTCAAGTGGCTCACATTGAAAACATAGGAGGGAATTTAGAGAAATATAGGAATTTTCTTATTAAAATATAGGAAATAAAGGCGTGTAAGACAGGTCACTACTACATTGTAGGTTCCAAACTGAACTTGATACTTTTCTGGTGTTTAATCAAATTATTTCCACTGAATGTGGTCATAGTGGGGGTGATTGAGGAGACCTGTTCTGCTGCTTGGTTCAACAGAGAGTAATGTATTTCCTCATGCCAGTTTGACTCATTTCAGAGCATTGGTGAAAGTTTTCATGAGAAAATGTCCCAAAAAAAGAAATATAGGAGGTTTTGAGTAAAATATAGGAATTGACCTCAGCAATTGCCGAGGTAAATGCCATTGCATAATCAGTTCACCTCAGCAATATTTAACATGGTGTTAAATAGGAATATTTTAATATGACATTATTATTGCCGAGGTGACCTTTCTGAATTGTGAGGGCTGCACTGAATAAAGATACATTGCAAGGGCATGAGAAAGGCTTGACTCGAGAAACACTGAAAAAAACCCAACTGACTCACGATCAAATTTGACTTTTGAATGGAACGAAAGCAGAAGCTTTTGAGATCTGAATTTACAACAAAAAACAACAACACTGAAATCAATATTTCCACTGCAGATTTCCATCCCTTTTACAGATGCTGGTAAATTGTTTATAGTTTCCATACATTCATGGAAACTTCCAAAAGACTTTTAGGAATAACTAACGTAACAGAGATATCTAGATGAAACTCGGACATAACACTGGAACCATGATCAAAAATGAGTGACAGAGCCCCTTCCCATTTTTGTCATTTACCCTTGACTACAGTTGTCATGGAAACCAACAACCATTTATTAGTTAGACTGTTTGCTATTCTATTCCTCATATTTATCTGAAGGAAAGATGAAACAAGCTGCCATTCGACACACCAAATGCAATTACCTTTTCAGTTTTGCTAATGTCTCTAGCTGATCTGGCTCTGGAGGAATACACTGCCAAAAATACCCTACTTATTTAAGACAATGCCCTGAAATTTTCTTGAAATAAGACATACTCAAAATAAGTAAAATTTTAAGAAAATTTTAAGATTATTTTTCTTGTTTAAGTAAAATTTGAAGTGGGATAAGTATATTTTACTTAAAGAAGAAAATTTTTAGAATTTTTCTTACAAGATTTTTTAAAGAAAAATACTTTTTTTTTTTTGTTTAAGTGAAACATACTTACCCCACTCCAAATTTTACTTAAACAAGAAAAAAAATCTTCAAATTTTTCTTAAAATTTACCTTATTTTGAGTAAAATTATCTTATTTCAAGAAAATTTTAGGGCATTATCTTAAATAAGTAGGGTATTTTTGGCAGTGTACGATTTAGAAAATTTAGATCTTTTATCCAAGATGGCCACCATTCCCATGGCAACCATTTGTGTGATAAAATAAAAGTTACGCAGTTTCAGTTTGGTTCGTGTATAATACAGTCCCATCAAGTATGATTAGTTTCTTGCAAATACTTAAGAAAATAGTTTTTTAGGGTCTCCTACCCTTAAACCAGAAGTTCATAAAATATGGACCCATAAAATATAACCCATAAACATCATGTCTCAACATAGTATAGCCAATATCCTTTATGATGACCTACATGGACTTAAATCACATCCTAATATTACTGTTTGACATCAACACATATTCAGTTTGTCCAATTTGTTTGAAACTTTAATTATTATTTTTCCAAAGACAATAAAATCATAATTCTATATAATTGGAAGCTTGTTGAAATTTTAAAAAGTTAATATGTTCATAGTATTGCTGTGAATCAGACATAAGAACAGAACTGAAATTATTTGAATGATAGAGAATTATTATGTATTTTACGGTACCAGTTTGTCTATATTAGGTATATAGGGGTGGAACTAGACTGGACAGGTTCAAGTCCCTGAACTGACAGATCTCCGAGAAAGTGACGACATTAAACCCACGACTTGACAGATGTGTCTCTCTCTCAAAGACTTTGTACTGAGTCTGTGAAGATCAAAGAGCATGTCTACATGTAACTATGTCACTAGAACGTCTTGATAATTGCTGAATCATGATACGACGTGTTCAACTATATTGGTAAACAAGCCCTGTGATGATGACGAGTGTATGAGATATGAAATTAATCTGAAGCTGGTGAAACATAATGGTTTCAGTATGATGGGACCACATAATGCACATGTGGTATGGCAAACTCAAGCTCTCATAATTCAATCACTAGAACGGCATTTTCTCACCCAATATTGGGAAAAATTTAATTACAGAGATGCGAGTCCGGCAGGCAAAACAATATCCGAAAAGAGCTTTAAATACCTCATCCTAAAGGTTTTAGAAATAAAACTGGAAGAAAAACAAGAAGCTGCGCATCTGAAAACCCTTCGTCTCTGGGCACCAGCCATTCATAACGTATTTAATCTGAACTGTACTACAATGTACTTTGAAGACATCAGGAATACCAAGCAGTCAAGCGACAAATATACAGATTATCAGAAATTTTGCAATTAAAAATGGCCCCCAAGGTTTCCGTCCAATCAGAGAACCTGGCAGTCAGTACTTTGTCTCTTGATGTATTGATGATGTATACCAAGTATCATACTGAACACTTGAACCGTATCAAAGAATATGTACATGTAGATCATCAATGATTTTACGTAAATCAAAAATGGCTGCCAAGATTTCCATCCAATCAGAGAAAACGGTTCTTATAATCATTCATCTTTAGTTTCTTGATGTATTGATGATGTATACAAAGTCTTGCACCAGACACTTGAACAGTACCAGAGGTATAGATTTTGCATAAATTAAAGATGGCAATCAAGTTTTCCACCTAATCAGAGAAGCTGGTTGTAATTAATTGTAAGTTTGTTGATGTATCGATGATTCATAGTTTCATATGAAGCACTAAAATGGTATCAGATATAGATCATTAATGATTTTGCATAAATAATGGCTGAGAGGTAAAAAACTCAAATTTCTCATCCCTGTAATTAAAAAGGGTAACTTGAGAAAATGATACAAAATCCGCAGTCTGAACTCTGCTCCATTTGGTAACAGACGATGTTGACTGACCGCAAGCTAATACGCACAAAATAGCTTCACGCCGCATATTCACTCACCCGAATCATTTTTTTCACATAGGGCGTGTCGGGGTCCTCTAGTTCATGTACACTGGCGTGTCGTATTAACACTGAAATAAGAAGGGAATTATACAATTTATTACCATTTGAATAATTTGATCGCCTGCTGAATATTTTGTCGAAATGCAGCAGTGTGGTGAGCGTGACCATTAAAAACTTTTTCAGATTGGAAGTGAATTGAGAATTGACATCAATCAGCCCCGTGGGGCACACCGCAGGTCATGGTAAGAATAGGCCTCAGCTCCTCAGACAGCTTGTCGTAAGAGGCGACTAACTGAGGCACCCATGGGGTTTCCGGGTGTGAAAGGGAATAGGACTCCACCCGTGTAGTTCCCGGTGTGAAAAGGAATAGTACCCAATGTCGTGATATGACTGAAATATAGTTGAAAGCGACGTTAAATCATATTCACTCACTCACCCTTGACATCAATCACAACTACACACACACACACAGCACCTGGTGTGACCATGCAGCGATTAATTCAGCTGAGTATACTCGTAGCGGCGGGTATACCAGATTCTCTCAGTACGAGTATTATAATTCTCATAGTAAGTCATTTGCTACGGTACTGTAAACCATGTAAACTGGAAAAGCTGCGATGTCTGATAATGTGACAAACACAGTGCTGCCAGTTTTTAAAAGCTCTGAATTGGTTTGGTAAAAATACCTAAAACAATCAAGCCTCGAGTATGGCAAGCCAAAGTGCTCTTAATTTATTCAAGAATTTTTGATATCGGAAATTGAATTCCAGATATCGGAATTGAAATTGTTGATATCGGAATTAAAATTTCCGATATCGGAAATTCATGTCCTTCAATTTCCGATATTGGAAATTGAATTCTCGATTCCGATATCGGAAATTGAATTTCCGATATCGAGAATTGCAATTCCCGATATCGGAAATTCGGAGACAATTCCCGATATCGGAAATTGCAATTCTAGTTTTCGTAAAGCTTCCAGAGCTTTCATTTCCGATATCGGAAATTCAGTGACAATTTCCGATGTGGGAATTTCTATTTCTGATATCGGAAATTGAATTCCTGATATGGGAAATTCTATTTCTGATATCGGAAATTGTCACTGAATTTTCGATCGGGAATAGCAATTTCCGATATAGAAAATTAGAATTTCCAATATCGGGAATTCAATTTCCGATATCGAAAATAGAATAGCATTTTGGCTTGCCATACTCGAGAGTCAATACAGAAGAGAATGAAAATCATGTAGCTCTCCTCTTGCAAGTGTTAAGCTGCTTATGTTTCATTGTTAACCCAAACTTATTTAGGCCAATGCAGGAGATAATTTGTGTATGTGGAAAATTCATCACTTTGAAATTAATAACCCACATTTTATCAAATATCAAAATTCCTTTGCATTTCACCTTTAACCTCAACTGAGATTGAATCTGTGATGAATTTGCCATCTATTGGACAAAATTAATCACCTGATCTTGGAGATTGGACGGTTATATCTTCCGTGCTGGACAAGAACTCGTGTTCATTACAGCACGATCTGTTTTCAATGAGTCCATCGCTTTCATCGCCTTTGGATGCTTTCGACTCCACACTGAGGGTGCGATGGAAGGTACTCGAGTGATGTTCAACAGCCTCCGCATCACTTCCTGGAATGAAATTGAAAAATGAAGTTTAACTTTGTTAATAATGTAATTAATTAGTTTGTAAGATTTCTGCTCTATTGCTTCAATGTAAGCTATAATCTCTTTATTTTGTGTGTTCTACTACATATGCAGTAAGCATCGAAAATCCCATTAAAACTGCGAAACCATCAAAAAAAACTCCAAAGAATTTTGAGAAAGATGTAAGTGATTTATTGCCAGAACTTGAAAATGTACATGTAAAAATTCAGAAGAAATTAAAAAAAAAAAATGTTCTGAATTGAACAAATTAGTAAATGTTTTACTGATAGCAGTCCACTGAATACACATGAATTAATATGACCAAATAAAACTGTATAACAATCTCCCGACTACTGTTTACAATATCCGCTTCACATACCTCTCTTATTTTCATTTCTGCTTCCTGAAAACTCTTTAAACTGACAAACAAAGAATCTTAATTCGGTATCAGTGACATGAGGCTATAGGAATTTGTTTTAGTTTTTTCATTGACCCCTCTGAAAATTTATATATTATGTACATGTACTCACCTGATGATTGCTTCCGTCTTTGTGCTGCTGTTTTTTGAGAAATTTTCAGCTGTGATACATAGATAAGTTTGTGATTAACAATATCGTCCGATTCCAGCGCAGATTTCAACAGTTCTGTTAAGGGTATCTGTCGTCGGTAGTTGAGATTAAAGCTATATGGAATCCAGCCATCTTTGAAATCGTATTCATCACGTACTGTAATGGAAACAACATAATGGGTGAACATATCATTTCAGAAGTTGCAATGTAAACAAAACTATTATATTATATAGCCTAACAATCTACAGTACTTGCCAGGTCATATTATATCATAGGCCTAACAATCTACAGTACTTGCCAGGCCATATTATATCATAGACCTAACAATCTACAGTACTCACCAGGTCATATTATATCATAGGCCTAACAATCTACAGTACTCACCAGGTCATATTATATTATAGGCCTAACAATCTACAGTACTCACCAGGTCATATTATATCATAGGCCTAACAATCTACAGTACTCACCAGGTCATATTATATTATAGGTCTAACAATCTACAGTACTCACCAGGTCATATTATATCATAGATCTAACAATCTACAGTACTCACCGGGTCATATTATATTATAGGTCTAACAATCTACAGTACTCACCAGGTCATATTATATTATAGGTCTAACAATCTACAGTACTCACCAGGTCATATTTTTTCATAGGCCTAACAATCTACAGTACTCACCAGGTCATATTATATCATAGGCCTAACAATCTACAGTACTCACCGGGTCATATTATATTATAGGTCTAACAATCTACAGTACTCACCAGGTCATATTATATTATAGGTCTAACAATCTACAGTACTCACCAGGTCATATTTTTTCATAGGCCTAACAATCTACAGTACTCACCAGGTCATATTATATCATAGGCCTAACAATCTACAATACTCACCGGGTCATATTATATTATAGGTCTAACAATCTACAGTACTCACCAGGTCATATTATATTATAGGTCTAACAATCTACAGTACTCACCAGGTCATATTTTTTCATAGGCCTAACAATCTACAGTACTCACCAGGTCATATTATATCATAGGCCTAACAATCTACAATACTCACCGGGTCATATTATATTATAGGTCTAACAATCTACAGTACTCACCAGGTCATATTATATTATAGGTCTAACAATCTACAGTACTCACCAGGTCATATTTTTTCATAGGCCTAACAATCTATAGTATTAGTAGGCTACTCCCCATGTTATATCATAGGCCTAACAATCTACCTTACTCACCATGTCGTATTATGTCATAGTCTACTAATTCTTTCCCAATTCGTATCGCCCCATCGGCTGAGTATGTTTCTCCTACTTTTATCAACCAGTCTACGAGTTCTTTTCCACAGAATGAGAGAGCAAGACCGTTTTGCATCGAACCAAACAACAGATTGTCTCGTAATCCTCGAAGCTTTTTGCATACGAGCCTGCAATGAAAACAAAAATTGTAGTCATGCTTCGTTCATTGATAATTGGAGTATCCAATCCCAGCAACATTCATCCCAGCTACATTAATGCAATATTACAGTTCATTGTTTTAATCGACTAAAACCAATATTCTAACTGTTTGACTGTCTCATGTTTCAAGTGAGTGAGTGAGTGAATATGATTTAACATCGCTTTCAACTATATTTCAGTCATATCATGACGTTCGGTCCTATTTCTTTTCACACCCGGGAACCACACGGGTGGGGTCCTATTCCTTTTCACACCCGGGAACCGCACGTGACGGGTGCCTCAGTTAGTCGCCTCTTAAGACAAGCTGTCTGAGGAGCTGAGGCCTATCCTTACCATGACCTGTGGTGTGCACGTTGACATCTCAGGTCAATCCCCGGAAGCCCCACAGGGCCTAATTAATGTTTCAACTTCTATATTTGTCTCATGTTTAAATTTCTATATTTGTATCACATTTCGACTTGTATATTTTGACTCGTTTATTTTGTCTCATGTTTCAACTTGTCTCATGCTTCAACTCGTGTATCTTGTCTCATGTTTCAAATTGTATATTTTGTTCTCATGTTTCAGCTTGTGAATGGTGTCTCATTTTTTCAAGTTGTATATATTGTCACATATTTCAAGTTGTATATTTTGCCTCAAATTTTGACTTACAAGCTTATATTCGTCTCATGTTGCTTACATGTATAAACAGTAAATTCCTTATCAATTCACAAACTGAATCAAAATATGTCACTTTTGCATTATTTTCCATTATGGTAATGCAGGCAGGTTCAAATTGCATTGGTTTGATAGGCGATGATCCAAAATGGCAGATGCCTTCTTTGTGTTGGATCACATTCTTCTCTCTTATCATGGAAGTATCAATTTGAGTCGAGGAAATTAATCGACCGTAACATTGATGGGCCGACAACAGGGTCACGGGTTGTACTGAGTCTTGAGTTTTGTCATATTTTGTGTTTTGTATAACTGACCAGCTTACTCACAGTCCTGTCAACCCTCACACAATCGACGTGCGACTCCCTGATTTGGGCCTACACATGTTTCCTGCTCTCACGTACTAGCCATATCAAAATCTCCCACATTTGGAAGTTTTGGTGAAATAATTTCTTGAATAACCATCATTCACTCAAAATTGTACCAGTTTGCCAAAAAAGGAGAGTCTGGAATTTCACAAAGTTATTGCCTACATTGCTCAGGGTAAAATGTTAATATTACACGGTAATGTGAAAAATTGTATATTTATATGATGCCTATAATTTCACATTTTTTTTGGGAGCTCGTACTCCGGAGACAATTAATATACCCTAACCTCATGCCTTATCAAGAAGTAAAGATGTGGTCCTCGGTATATAACCACTCACCAGTTGAAAATTTTTTCTCCCCTGTGAAAAACTAAGGAGTCTCGATCCTCTATCCATGTTCTGTCATCTTTACGGAATCGATAAAATAACATCTCATCTTTGAACAGGTGATCGTCACAAACTGCCAAAAGTAAAACACATATTGAATGGCCGAGCATATAAAAAGAAAAAGGAAATATTGTTTCGTTTCAAAGTTCCCAGTTAGGTCAGAAAAAGAATAATTCAGATTTTCTAGCTCTGATTTCTTTGGTTCAATTTATTGATATTAATATCCTGAAAGAAATTGGATATTACATAATTAGCAGAACTTTCACTTGTAAACAATAAGTATATGCCGCATGTATACATATATAGTTACCATGGTGAAAGACGCCATACTGTTGAAGAATCTGCATAACAAATACAGCTGCTTCTCTGGTAGGACACTGTCGAGTCTCCAATAACCAGTCGATGGTCTCGGGGGATTTGAAACAATTGGCATACGTTCGAAAGTGGTATTTCCTATCCTTTATCAAATTCACATTTTCTGTGTGCATGCGAACTCTGAAACGAAGAAAAAAAATGGAAACAAATTAGATGTATTTCACCAAATTTTAAAGGCCAATGTGCACAATTTCTACCTAATGGGAATTGCAATGGATATGTACACATGGTACGTGTAACAGTTACCTCCAAAACTCGTAGGTGCACGTGGTACGGCCTGGCATTTCAGCTACAAATCCAGCCACTAACCAGGGCATGAATTTACCATAAAACTTTACCAGACCATCGGGCTGGTATATTTCATTATACAAAGGTGAAATTCTTTAATTATAACCAGCCAGTACGGCTGGTTAGCTAGCTTTAGAACTATATTCAACCAGACAAGTTCTAAATTCACCAGCCACGGGCTGCCGGGCTTGTGGCAATTTCGAGCCCTGCTAACTTTTCCGGAGATGTTTTGATCACTTTACAATGCAGTATTCCGCAAAACCATGCAGTTTTCATCAGTCTACATGTATTTAGTCCATGGGGGAGCACGGACTTCGCGGTAACTGCTGAACTGTTGGATTAACTCGCTGAGATTTGCTGTTGATCTTTAACCCAGGAGTGACTGGGCCTGATCAGGTTTTTTGCTGATATCTTTGGATACAATGACGATAAAATTCTGAAATTACAGTACACATAAAAAAAGATAAAGTTATCTCTCTTGTACAGCCTCACTACCGTAAAAAGCTCTCCTGATTTGGAGCGGATGAGGGAGCTAGGTGAGGGAAATGTTAAGGGTAATGTGAGGGGTATGGCTTGGTGAAAATGCCCATGGCCGGGGTGGGGACATGGCAATGCAAAATGTGCATGTCCCCACCCATCTCCCGGGGGTGGGGGTGGATCCAAATGACAAGACGCATAAGACAGTTCCAGAAAGACCCCATGTTTCTTAAGCCCGGCGCACACTGGAGCTATCTGCTTAGCCAAATTTCATTCGTGCACGATGGCGTAAGCAGATAGCTTCCGTGTGCGGGCAACTTTATGGAAGTTTTTGGTCATTCGTGTCCCAAAGGCAAATATCCAATGTGTTTGATAATTTTGGACACGAGTGGAAGAAATCTTACAGTGTGCGCTGAACGAAAGCTATGTGCTTATGCCTTTTTGTTAGAGCGCAATCGTGAACCGGCATGTAATTGTGATTTTTCATCGAAAAAACGAGTAAAAATGTGGAATTGTCGTGACAATTATCGAGGAAAATCTTTGTTGTTGCTGCAACTGACGAGTGCTACTGTAGAAGTTAGCCCTTATATTTGCTGGGGCAAGTAAAAATCGGCATGGACGAGCGCAACTTTCATGAAGTTAGCTGCCCGTGTTGGCGAGCACAGTTGTATTCTGATTAAAATACTACTCACTGGAAAGGTTTTACTGGGCTTGTATTCTCCGAAATAAAACACTGTGGCAAGGGGATAATAATCATTTTCAAGTGACCACGCCACCGGTTCACGCACGTGCTCTAACAAAAAGGCGTAAGCACATAGCTTTCGTTCAGTGCACACTGTAAGATTTCTTCCACTCGTGTTCAAAATTATCAAACACGTTGGATATTTGCCTTTAGGACACGAATGACCAAAAACTTCCATAAAGTTGCCCGCACACGGAAGCTATCTGCTTACGCCATCGTGCACGAATGAAATTTGGCTAAGCAGATAGCTCCAGTGTGCGCCGGGCTTTAAATGAATAAAAAAAACTGTTGGGGTACGGTATATACTAATAAAAAGTTTGTTTGTTTGTTTGTTTTTTAATTCTTTTTGGTGGGTAAGTAGGTTTACCTGCAAACAAATTTTAATTTTGGCCTAGTATGTGTTGCAATATCTGCCAAACAATGTTACAAATCCGTAGTAATTCTATATTGTAGCCAAGATCATGGTACCCGAACATGAGATGTACCGTAGTATTTTCCCACTAGTGATGTGCCAACAATACATGATCAAGGATGAATGTCAGTCCCCGCCACTCACCTCAACTGTTCGCCAGCAATCCAAGCCACAAATTTGGTACACATATTCAGCAAAATGAATGACAACTGACAGACACTGTGCTTCACATGTATGTGCTGCTTTATCTGTCAGTCCTCTAATATTAGCGGACAAACAAGTAATATTTACCAAGTACATATCTTTGGACTTTGAATACATTTCGTTCATATCACCCGCTTATAGACACTCCCTCTTTTCCCACGTCAAAGATGGATCGCGTACTCCTCGCAGCGTTCCGCATGCCCAACCACAGATCGCGCTTATTCCTCTGCCGGTCTTCGAACTGCATGTAGGCTATTTACAGGGAAACTTGCGAGAGCAAAAAAAATATATCCGCCTTGTTTTGTCCAGTGTATTTTGAGAACAATCTCACGTTCGGCTATGTCAGTTTTCGCAGCTAAAGTGAGTTCTGGGGCTAGATTGTTTTGAGAACAATACTTTGGGGATTTATTTCTGGCAAATCTCACACAATTTTAGACTGACATGCAGAGTGAATATGATAATAAATGATTAACAATATGATACATGACATGATGTACATGTACCGCATGTAATCACATGTACCGTATGTAATCACATGTACCGTATGTAATCACATGTACCGTATGTAATCACATGTACCGTATGTAATCCGAGCTTCTTCTATCCTTCACGCATTCGCATGGTATCAAAACCTTCTACTGTCAGATATACCGAGTTAGGGCAATATTTCAGCTATATAGCGACGATCAGACAAAATTCTAAGTATTCAAGTTAATAACTTAGTAATCCAACACATTAACATACACACATTAAAACTTATGCAACAAACCGATTTCTCTCAAATAACCTAAGACACATGTCCTCCCTCACCCGACCAAAAAGATATCGTAGTTTCTCGATAAAAAGAATCTCTTACAATATGTGGGAGGAACTTGGCCACCCCTCATTTATGGTGATTACCATTCGATTTAAATTAAAATGGCCCATTTATGTATGTTTTATTTTGAGAATTACTTCAAAATGGTGTAGTAACTTATTTACAATAATCGCAACCGAAGTAGTAGAGAAAGGGTAGTTAAATGTCCATTGACCTTTGAAATTTGCATATGACCTTTGTGACGTCTGTTCGGGTTTATGTCACGTGACCGGAAGTGACCTTTCACTCTGCGCATGCGCACAATCCCGAATAACATGATGAACAGAGTCAAAGAGCACTTCCGGTCACGTGACCGGAACCACAATGACGTCACAAAAGCCATATGCAAATTCCAAAGATCAACGAACACTTAACTACACTTTCTACATGAACATGATTGGAAACTTCACACAACAGAACGCCGGGACCCAGATTTTCGCCCTTGGGTAGAAGGGCTACGCATGTGCAACCGAAAGTGGATCGCTCTACCCAGCCCATACATTGTTGGAAAAGCACATATGGAATCTTTATTATGAGTTTGAGTTATGTTTGAAGTTTTATTCTCTCAAATTTTCGGTATTCAGTAGATGCGATGAAGTTGGCCGGGTGGCCAGCTTTACCCCCAAAAGTGGCCAACTTCACTCCATATCTTTATCTGGAAGATTCATGCTGACAAAGAATGACACGTGCTTTCTTGTTTAGTTGGCAGTTTTCACGTTTTCGCGATATATACAGTGATAGCCAAAGTGTGACACACATAATGTCATTTTTGTCAACATGAAAGCATGACCGGTATGAAGTGATAATATTTCAATGTTCTCAAACTCACTTCCAGATATCTTAAACTGCCAAATGGCGCCTTGGATAGCTTCTCATAAACCTTATTTCCAGTATACGGTATTGACTTTATATCATAGTAAATCGGTATAGATGATGAAGCAAGAATATTTGCATGAAAAGTATTTGTTCGAAGAGCTCTTTTTCTTTCTTTTTAATAATAACGATGTGCTTACTTTTCCAAATTCAACACAGAATGTTTATTTCTCTCGTTCAAGAACACTTTCTTCTTGGGAGCCACATCACACGCATGACACGTACCACCGACTCCAGATTCCAGAGGCTTGGGACGCCTATTAATAGGAGGGCCTAACCAAGGACATGACAAAGCCATGTTTTACCTCACATTGCCTACTAATAGTTTAGCCCATTTCACAAAACTGCCACACTCCTACATCACCCTGAATAATCGAAATTTTGCTTTGAGGATACCGAGTACCCGTATAAGTGGTATAACGTGCAAAAGGACACGATGTGGTACGAAGTCCTATACGAGTGCAAGACATACCTTTATACTCCCTGAAAATTAGTACCACACACATTCCACCTTCCACGGCCTTCCTCGATCTGATGGGGAATCGGACGAGAGTCCGTAACCATGACAATAGGACGAAAAGCTTTCCGTTCACAGTGGGGTGGACAAGAGGTAAACGAACACAATGAAACGGTCCAGTTGATCATGGAGACTAGTGTGAGCTTTAGCGCTAGACCGAAGCTGCATCAGTTGCTGAGATTATCGCTCCAGAACTACGTCGGACGTGCCTTCAAGTAGATCAGGGGGTGGCCTACCGGTCTTTAGCACCAAACGCATTCAAATTGACAATGAACTGTAGAACGTGCTCGCAAGCATTGCCAAAACTTTCCTTTCGCTCATGAAGCATGGGACCGGAGCGGTCGGGAAACAAGCCATAAGGAGTGGTGTGTAAGCCTGAATGATACATTCGTGAGGCACTCAATCGCCGAGCCAAATAAGCGGGACTTTTCTTAGTCACGCAAGCGGAACGAGCCATGGGGAATAAAGACCTTCATCTTCGTGACCTCGCGCCAGTCGACCTCCGACCAAGCGTCGAGGAACATAGAAGACCCCAGTCATTATTGCGTAAACTACCTCTCTATAGCATCAAGAAGTCGGGGCCTATTGAGTTTATCACCGCCAACTCGGATACGGCGTACCTGAAATTAAAGCTTACATGAAGGCCAAGATCGTCAATGGGGACGGCACCTATCTCAGCTCTTTGTTCCAGTAGGTGGATGTGATTCTCATCCTCGACCAACACGTACCCCTATCGTGCTTACATCGGAACATTGTTGTCGCACGGCCAAGAAGCCAAAATGATCTAATTTCACGACGGCCTTGGTCTACTTTGACAGCCCACGGCACAGGCAGACGATCGACATTGGCGGATGAGTACAAGACGGATTTTTACAGCGAACAGTAGATCGGTGGATCTCATGGGGCGTCTGCACTCGTAACTTTCGTGTACATCATCCGAACGCATGGCACGATCATACGTAGAAACTTCTGCTCGTAGCCATGCGGTAACGGCTGCTATCTGAGTGTAATAGGGCGTTTCCCAAATGGTCACATCCGACTGGTCCCGTTACATCCGACATCGGTGCAATCACATTCATACAACGAAGACACACCTCCAGAAAGCGATCGATTGAAATGATCCCATGGTGGGCCTCGAAGTGCCCCCATCACAAAATAAAAAGCATATCATTTTCCTGTGAACTGCCGCCGATTTTATTTTGTTTTTAAATATGTTAGGCCGTTTGTAACATGATTTTTCTTAAGATAATCAAAGAAGCATGCTCCACTAGAGTGAGAAATAAAATAGCTAATTCGCACAACTTCGTTTTGGTCTCGCGTAGACTCCCCCAGTCTTGCGCCTCGTGAAACTGACACGTCTGCATGTCTGAGAAATATTTAAATACAGATAATTTCATTGGCTCGTTTAAATGGGGCCGACATTTGACCTCATGCTTTGGGAACAACTTTCGAACTGGATTATCTCCCTCTAGATAGATGGCGCCGTGTGAAATACATGCCGAATTACAGCGATAAACTAAGGGTAGTGTTAAGTGAAACGTGAAATGCCCTTAGCAAGCTAAGATGTTCGTGTAAGACCGCTGGCCCACTAGACCCTGAATGACGCAGGCAACACCGGTGCCCGCCTATAGCCACCTGTGCTGCGTCTAATTATAAGATCGTCATCCAAGAGGCAGCCTTGTACGTACGCAAAGTGAAACCGAATCCAGCTGTGAAGATGGGTCACATCACAACCCTGGAGAAAAACCCAGCCCAATACCCCTAACGTGTGCAACCAAAATGTTTTCCGTCCCGTCTCAGATTCATTCCTCAGAGATCTTCCAAAGTGACTGGCAATATTATAGCCTCAGATTCATTCCTCAGAGATCTTCCAAAGTGACGGGCAATATTATAGCCTGCGAGGGAAACACCACTTTCAACAGGCGGTATACGGACACACCCTTCTAGTGCAAGCATTTCCACATCAACTTATTGGCCCTGTATATGGACAGACAGCAGGTCCAAGCACGTCGCCTTCACCGAATTTTAGACAGCACAAGTACATCCTGAGTTACCAGAAACTCTTTGCAGCAACGGGTCAAATCGACTAGGACAATTGAAACCACATCGATCGGGACGACTATTGTGACGGGTACACGTTGTTCTGTTTTCGCCCCGATCTCAGAGCTTGGCCATCTGCTGAGCCTCGTCAAGGAAAACAAGTTGCTATTGGAAACAAACTTCGATACACCCCTCCCCAGTATTATCAGTGTGATTTGCTACACCGAGTTTGACATCATTCAAGTAGACAAGAGCCAAAACATTCTCTGCGACTATTCCATCAAACACGGATATGGACCAGATCTCTTCCGTCCCGGAAACGATCCGTCTTTCAAGGGGCGTGTTTATTATAATGTTGTAGATACAGTAGATCCCGGTTCATAATGGAGTCCGAAATGGGATTCTAACCCACGCCCAGATACGCAGACCAGCACTAAAGCATGGCGGTTTAGACCACTCGAACATCGTGATCCAGCTGTTCATATCGATTAAATATAGACCTGTGTACAAGAGTGTATGGATCATAGACGCGTCTGTCCCCTTGGCAAGTAGAAAAAGGGAAAGTCCCACAATATATTCCATGTTTCAAAATTTTGATTCTGTTGTGAGCGCTGGTGTTCTGTTTCCTGGCGAGTGTTCTGTTTCCTATCCAGCAGACACTCAGTCAACCACCACGATATTCATCTGTTCGATCTGCAGGGAGACGTTTTATCGCCTGGACAATTTATACCGCATTCTATGAGGCACCCACGCATCCATGTGAGACTGAGGTTCAGACTTGAAACATCTCTGTCAATTGAGCCGCCATCAGTATATTACCAGTATACGAGTTGTCGGAGCATTTCCATCATAGCTCTCTAGATTTGTATCTAATACCACTTATGTCGGTGCTAGGGGCCGTGACGTCATGCCATCCAAGTTGCCACATGAACAGGTACAATAAAAGCGTACTGGAGATACAACACATATCACGAATCATTAGATTGTTGGTATGTGCTTTAGAATAGGTTAACCAGAAGACTATACTGTGAAGTCATGTGGCTCTGTCAGTATGTCGGCATCTATTCCCATTCCCTTATAGGCGTTGTAATCCATAGATTTTCACCACACCGCCTCTTGACACTCTTGAAACACGGCAATACATCACTCATGGAGATCATTCCACCCCGTGTCGAGCGGCCCATGGAGCTAGGTCGGACCCGAAATTTGACTAGTCCTGGACGGACTAATATTAATGATGCTTTTGGAAAGGTCGATGTCCAAGGATCCCATTTTGATATGATATACATCTGAGACTGGCAGATGTCTTGCTGATTACCTCTATTTTTTAGAGGTACCCCTAAGGACTCGAGGCTCGTTCAAAGAAGATTGGACAGCCTCTTAGTTTTTCCATGATTATGCCGCAACTAAGGCATTGAACCAGGTATATTATATATGTATTGAAAGACATGGATTCAGACATTACACATTTGTATCTAAAAAAGTCGACATATTTCAGTTTAATCGAAGCAATTTGAAAAGTACGACCTTGATTTTAAGTTGTCAATAACTCTTATGTTTCCCAAACTGTTTTAAAACTGGCCATACCCATAGTCACATTTCAAACCCCACAAGAATCTCATAGATTCTCTTATTTCTTCTCACAACGTATTTTACTGACTTTCAAAGTTGCGTAATAGAAATAAATAGCTAAACCGCGGCCATTGTAATTTAAACATTCACATCTTGAAAACGATTAAAACAATTTGAGATATGAGAGATACTTGTGTACCTTGGTATGCGTAGATCACGTGCTCCAAATTTCATACGTTTTGGATGGATAGTGTAGAAGGTATTAGAAAGCAAAACCATACAAACGGTGACACTATCAGACCCGTAAAACGAGGGAAAACCTAACAGGTATTGCTGAAATGCGATTTCTATAGATTAGTGAGCTATATTTCTCAAGAAGTCCCGTTATCTGGCAGGTATTCTGATGACGAGCATCGCTGGTGCAGGTGAGATCGCTCGTTGTCCATTGAGGATGACTGTTATATACAGGTAAGAGTGGGTGCTATCATGCCTCTCAATCGAGTCGACTGTTGCGAGTACCGTATCTGTGAACTCTTACAGGATCTGACGTCGCCCCTCATTATCTTTACCATTGCAAACATAGTCCGGACCACCGCTCGGTACCCCAACAGTGAACCGTTGCGTGGTGTGAAACGCGGTGCGAACAGGGATGTGTCTTCGACATGTCTCACGAACATAGGCAGTGGAGTGATGATTCGAGATTAGAAGAGACGTGTTTTATATCAATTGAAATTTCAATCGCCTCCACACGACACCTCCGCACGATACGACCAGATTTAACGTTTATATACTACTTTCAAGGAGTCTTAACTAATTATTGTTCACAAGCCGGTTTTAAAATGAATGTCACCAAGGGGAACCCCCATAGTCTGTGGTCATGTTTGGGAGGAGACAGTGCTCAAATTTTAGAGGGAAATATTGTTTACCGCATTGTTCACCGGTACTACCGAACGGTTATTTCAGGGATTTTATGCAAATGAATTTGGTGATGTCACTGACTTAAATAATTAGATTGAATTTATCGACCAATCTATTCTGATTGAAAAATCCATGTTATTAGGATCTATTAGAGCGATTTTTCAGTCTATATTCTCTCATTTTTCTCTAAAAGACTGAAAATAAATTCAATCGCTCCGAAAGACTAACATTTCAATCAAGTGAAGATGTCCAAAATTCCAATCTTTCGGTGCGATTCGAACAGAAAGAATCTAAAATAGTCTGAAAAGTCAATTTAATAGATCCTACTAAACTTGAATTTTCAATCTAATAACTCGATTTTCAATCGAAAAACATTGATTGCTAATTCCAATCTAATTATATAATAAGCTAACTTTATGCTGGTATCTTTTCAGAGCTACATTTCTGCTAGCAGTATACACACTATAGAAGTGATATCCAATTACCAGTAAACACAATACTTGAGGCTGATTATGCCTCATGACCTGGGTGCGTTTTCGATAAGCCTGTTACTTCATGAAGATACTTTTATCACGTACACCCACGCAAAAACACACGAGGAGATGAGAGTGGGTCATGGTCACCTGGTTTAGTGCTCTGGTGGTTATTATGCCCGAATCAGCACTAAATGGCCGCAGTTTAAGTATGCTGCAAACAACAGTAAACAACATGATTACTCTCTTGAAAACTTGAGTGAAATGTTCACTCAACTAAGTAAGGGTGGAAATGCTTTCCACTCAAGCTGAGAGAACGTCACTCAAGTTGACTGAAATTCCGTCAAGTTTGAGGGAAATTCTCTCAAGTTTGGGTGAAATTCCCTCACGTTTGGGTGAAATTCCCTCACGTTTAGGTGAAATTCACACACGTTTGGGTGAAATTATCACTCATGTTCTTTGAAGCTAATTCCACCCAAGTCAACTTGAGTGAAACTCACCCAACTTTGTTTGTTTTGAGTGGGATGAATTTCCAGTCTCTCTTAATTGAGTGAAATTTTACAGAGCAGTTCTCGAAAAAACTCCTTACTGCAAGAACAGCCAATGGAGTAGTGGAAAAAAGAAAGCCCCGTACCTAATGATCCTGATCATGTTGGAATTCGAGAGACTGCAAGAGAGTAGGAGCTGGAGGGTAGGGAAACGTGGAGTTGTAAAACCGGTTCGGCGATCATGATTACAGTCCAGGGAATTCGACCAATCAGAATCTTGTATGCGATCGCCATGTTTGTCCACGTGACTATAACTTGTACTCTCTTAATTAATTAAATTGATGGATTGGATCTTGTCCCTCATTCCAACTACTTTCAATCTTTTGAAGCGACTGGAAATATTTTCAATCTATTACAATTACTGACTCTACTGTAGATTATAAAATCAATAAAAAAAATCCTCAACCGGAAAAGATTAGTCAGTAATTCCGATCTATTTATTTAAGAGAGTGGAGATATGTCGGCCATGTTTGATCATGTACTCTATTAATTAATTTGATTGATGGATTGGATCCTGTCCCTCATTCCAACTACTCAGATTGACATTCAATCTTTTGAAGCGACTGGAAATATTTTCAATCTATTACAATTATCGTAGATACTGTAGATTATAAAATCAATAAAAAAAATTCTCAATCGGAAAAGATGTCAGTAATTCCAATCTATTTATTTAAAACACGTAGAAATACGGTTCCTTTATAATATAGGTTTATTACAAAGGATGTGTAATGGTTACCCGAGAATAACTCCTTCGGGTGTAACGGTAATGAACATGATTTTCATTTGAAAGTGAAACGGCTGAAAGTGATTGTTATGTACTGTAAAAATGCTGAAGTTTCATATCATCCGAACTGGTGATTGTCAATTGCTCTAAACTAGATTTATTCAAGTTTGAAAACGGTTGAAATTGCTCTTTCGACATTTTAGAGACATTTTCTAGAGGGATTCTCCTTTGTATAGAAAATATGACACCTCAAACCAAAACAAATTGTGTGTATTTATTATCACAATACTTAGTGTTGCAATCGGTTGAAATATCATTCTGGTTTGAGGTGTCATATTTCATCAAAATTAAAAATTGTGCAAATGCTCCGCATGTATTCTACCAGGAATGTGATGTGGGCAAGTCAAAAAATGTATTGGGACAGACGTCGTCGTAGTCCAGTTGTTAGGCTGATCGCTTTCGAAAGCAGTGTGCCGACAAGTTTGTTGAAAAAGAAATGAGTTCGAGACCCATTTTTAATCAAAACTTTTGTCTTCTTATTTTTTGTATTGATTTACCTAATATATCAGATTTGGATGTATTTATGTTACGTGAAACAATCTTCAGTGATATTCAGTTAATAAAATATAGATATAAATGTCTATACACATTACTGCATTTTCTGCTACAACTAGACCCTTATTGTAACACACCCATGACGTCTATTTCTTTGATCTGTTCTCGTTACATATACATATATGAATATATAATTCTCGCCATGGACAGTAATGTACCATTAACATATCGAAGTGGGAGTGTTGTTACAAAAATACTCGTTCAGGCCAGACAAGAAAAATATCTGATTCACAGTTTCAGTGGGTAAACGAAGAAGTGAATTTGAAGTAAAAAAATGGGGAGTATTATGCCCTTGGTCGGCTTTCTTAGGAGAGTGTGTCTTTCAGACAGAATCTCCTGCGTTCCTGGACAACGCTTCCAAACAGTTCCAAACAGAGGAAGCAAATGCAGAAACATTGGTCACTAAAATCAGATGGGCAGACGAGAGCGCCAATGGACGAGTGAGAAGATGAGATCAGCGCTCTCAATATCGGTAGATGTATTGATGTGTTCTCGATCTCTTATTTTGGTATCTACGTGAATGTCAAACTTAGCAACCCGGCGTGCATAGAATACGTATTAGGGACAGATATTCAACGTCAACATCAATTCGGTACATAGCAATTACGTATCTCGTTAAAAGAAGTAGCTCCGGTGTAGCCTTGTTCCATACTACGTGAGAACAACTCGGACGAGGGGGTTATACTGTCCATGTAAAACTTTTCGATGTAAAGATGGCGGCGATGTGGACAGTTTTACCCCCCCTCGTCCGAGTTTCGATCTCTTGCCAAGCTAAAAACGGACGGTCACTCATAAACAAGGATTTTTATGAAAGGTAAGTGGACATAGAATCGAATTATTTTATTGGTTATGGTCAATTGGTTCAGCAAATATTGCCCGTACGGCAATTTCCCAACAACTCGATCTGGTGACTGGCTTGCAGCCGTAGCGTTGTTCTCACGTAGTATGGAACAAGGCTACACCGGAGCTATAAAAGAAGTTACTTTTGAAACAGGAGTATCATTCTTTTCTGTATGATTTCAAATATTCGCACATTATTAAACTAAAATCGGATTGTGAGAATTAATGTAAGATACACTGAGGAATAAATAATCGTTATTATTATTTGAAAATGAGGAAAAAATGGAATTTGGACAGAAACGAATAAATATGTATGACTGGCCTACGGTACGTTACTGTCGGAGAAACCTGTTTATTCAAAAATAGAACGTACCAAAATAGCACAAAGTCGGCTGTGCATTTTACGTCATAAAGTGCAGTTGTCTCGGTCAGGAGAATAGATATACACTCTCGAGTGTCCTATTAATACGTTGTACCGATAAAACTACATATATTGTATTGCTGCCTTAGGAAAAATACCTTCTCTCAAGTATAACCCAGTAAATACTGCACCTGGTTAACATGACTGAATTGCAAAAAATATCGATACTATCTCCCACATATACTCCATAGAATGAAAAGAAAATATTCTGAAAAAAAAATAATACTATTTTGTCCTTTCTTTGCCATTTTGTCCGTTTGCCATTTTGTCCGTCGCCATTTTGTTCAATGCCATTTTGTCCATTGCCATTTTGTCTGCTCTCCTGGGCGAACGGGTAGTGGGGTATACCCACGATTGATCATATTGTATACGTTATAGTTATAGTATAAAACTAACCCAAGTAAGCCGCACACGGTTAGACTGGTGAAGCTCAGACTTATTTTCATCCCACATTGTCAGTCTTAGAGTATGACGACATGGGTTATAGAAAACAGATTTTTTTGATTTTTTTTTTTTTTAAGATAATAGGCCTATATTGTACAAAATATTTCAGTCGAACGATTGTTGGGTATATTGTTGGGTCTGACCCAACATTTAATATGAATCAAAACTATTAAATACCATGTTGAGCTGCACGTTAAACTATATAAAGAAACGTTGTCCGACATGCAGCCCCTACAAGATATTTTATAATACTGATTTCTATTGAATGTAATAGGAATCAATATTATATAATAGTTCTGATTATCAGAATCAGAATCAAGTTTTATTGCACAATTATGCCACATGGGCTAAAGGCCCAAAATACAAGTGACATCACACCCAAAAAAACAAAAAAAACAAAAACCTGGTTACCCTGGTAACAGTTACAGTAACAACACATGGCAACATGTAACTGTAGAAAAAAAATAATCAACAAATAGAAACGTTTCGGTAATGTTCCTACTCCGTGTACATTTGTATATATTTTTTTCACTGTGTTGATTCTTGCCATACCTTTGTATAATACCAAGGTCGAGCAATAAAGTATTGTATTGTATTGTATTGTAATTACCGTCAATGTCCTTGGCCCCAGGGAAACGACTGTGCTGTTACTTTCTGCAAAAGTAAATAATTTTATCAACAACACCCTACTGAATCGACAAGTATGATTATAGGTGAATGCACCAGTCCATTTGTCATGCGACCATGAACTGTAGGTTGGATCACTTCACATTGAAGCCGCATAACAGCTGCAATGTTATAATGAGGCAACATATGATTATATATCAGATATGTCGACAGTCCATGGTAGCTACCATTTGTCTTGGCAACAGTCCATTTGGCGAATCATTGGATTAGACGATGTGCTCTCTGTGCATCATTCACAAGTGCATGTTGACCTACCATGGACTGTCGATCGGTCCGATGATGATACCATGGACTGTCATAATATCAGACAGACAGAGAATAAACTATTAATGGTTCATATTCCTCTTAAACACACACAAGTGGAAGGAATCGAGAGATGAATGAGTCAGTGATACATGAGGCAGGTAGTAAGTTCCCACGTGTTCATTTTGTGTTCATTTCCTCACATTATAATTCGATGCTAATACCTACCATGGACTGTCTACCAACACCTAAAAACACCTCTCGCCGCAAAAATGTTTAAAAATTTTGTTAACTTGAAATAGTAATAACCCTACATTTGCTGACAATATAGTACGATATCTCTCCTTCAAAAAATGACTGGACACCAGTAACCATACCTGTCATCGATATGCTGAAAATCGTTCATTTTCGGCTGTGGTCACTGTCGTCTGGTCAGACACACGCCCACGCTTGATAACGAAAGCACCGAAAAACCTACCATTGACTGTGATTTGACACGTGACCGGCGGTTTTCACCTATAATCATACTCGTCGATTCAGTAGGGTGAACAAGATTCTACATAATTCGACAACAATATGAAGTTGAATTTTACGCTCTTTTTTCCTTCCCGAATCACTTTAGCCTGGCAGAGTCATTTCTTACTACGCAAACTGCTCAATGATGTTCTAAAGCGCACTCTCTGGGCGACTTTATTATTCGTAGCCACTGTTTTGCATTTGAAGAGAAATGCTGATGGAAAAATATCACCATAGATTGTAGCCATTTTCAAGGGCAAGGTGTTGCATAAGATTTAAAATTTTTATTTGATAAACCCATAATATTAACTGTGATTAACATTCTATAGCAGATACGAATTGGTGTCGATACAGCTGTTAAAAGAAGCAGAAGAATTTCGCGGGAAAATGGAAGTTGAACGGTGAGGTTGTCGACGTTTTCCCAGAATGTTTCGTCTGATTTACGTAATAACGCTGTGAATTAGATTAGAGAAAACCTAGGATATAAACTCGATAAATGAATGGATTTTAAACAACAGTACAGGTGCCGATGTCCTCGCCTCCTGGCGATGTTGAAAACTGGGGCCTGCATAGGCCAGCTATACCCCATGTACCATTCATGGTGTCAGGACATTTCGGCAGGCGACATTTCGGCAGGCGACATTTCGGCCAACGACATTTCGGCCAACGACATTTCGGCAGAAAGTGAAAAAGCGACATTTCGGCAGGTTGTCATTTTTGCTGTTAATTGTCCAAATACAATGTACAAACTTACTGGGGATAGATACATGTAGTAGAAGCTCCCCCTCACCCGGATACACCCCCCTCCCACCCTCTCTATAGTACTAGACTATGTTCAATGTGATTTTGTGCAGATCTGTAGATGTGTAGGGACATGACTGAAGTAATTGAAACAAACACAAAAGTTGAATTCAGTAACAGTGTGTATATTGCATAGCACAAAAGCATATCAGTCAACAAAACATATAGCACCATAAGTCGTGTTTCTTGTGCACACACTATTCTTCAGTCAAATTCTTTTTCTCCCTGTCTGTTTTAAGCACAGTTTGCAACAGTGTTTATTAGTGGACTGGCTTCCACCTGATGACATGGCCAGCCCCTTGAAGAAATTCTTCTATTGTCTTTCTGTTCCCTGCTCGGTCTTGGCAGAGGGTCTGCAGGCGACGTTGCAGATCTCGGTAGACTCGTCGTACACGGATTGCTGGAGGATTTAGAGAGGGGGGTGGGGGTATCCGGGTGAGGGGGTGCTTCTACATGTATCTACTTGTGTAGTATCCCCAGTAAGTTTGTACATTGTATTTGGACAGTTTACAGCAATAATGACAAAACCTGCCGAAATGTCGGTTTTTCACTTTCTGCCGAAATGTCGCCTGCCGAAATGTCGCGGATTCACCATTCATAGCATGACTGCCCGGTATATTGGACACTTTTTATGAATAAGAGTCTGCAGGTCGGCCATGTATGGCCGAGAAAGTAACACTGGATAAAGGAGTACATATTTAGTGATAAATCGTCATAAAAAAATATTGAAGAAAAAATACGGGGAGAGAGTTGAAACGCAGGGACCATCCACGGTATGAAAATGCAAGTTTGCGCCCAGTTATTGGACACTTTTTCAGTGATGGATTTATTTGAAACTAATCCACTTACTGTAAAATTGTTTGTTCCACAGTCTTTAGTAAACCTCCAAGAATATTTAAACATGAATCCGCACTGTAGCCCACAAATGAGTTTTGAAATGAATGTCGAAGATTCAACCGGTCCCAAATTTTGCAGTTTTTGGGAGTGTCCATTATCCTTGGCAGTCAATCAGTGCTATTGCCAGTGTGAGCTACACGTCATGCTATCGTAAACTGGCTGCTCCCCGGTATTGCTCTATTTTTAGATGGAGTGATGGGGGGAAATATGCATCATCTGCCAAACGCCGGTTGCGTTGCACACTGAGATTCAGAATGAAGGTTCTCTATATTTGTGGGAACATTTTCAGTTACATTTCGTTGAATTTAATCAAGGATTTAATCAGGAATGAAACTGAGAAACTGGAGGAAATTTTCTGACGCATTTTTTCACCCAAATTTGTGACACTATTTCCGACCAGCATGAGGGCTTAACGTGCACAAATTCTGTGAGTAAACAGAAATTTATCAGCGTGTCTTTGTAACTCAACTGTAAAATTAAATTTGTATTACAGTTGTCATGTAATATTCCCAGAAAATAGCCACGCTGGGTCTAGGTGTCTAATAATAGGGCCTGTCCAATAACCGGGCAGTCATGCTAGGGTTACGGTAATTTGTTGATGTGAACTATACCAGCGAGAACTGTCTTGTTTTCCCTTATTTTTTTTATTATTTTGTATAATTTGGCATGATTAAACAGTACTGTTAATTATTTTGTATAATTTGGCATGATTAAACAGTACTGTTTAATCATGCCAAATTATACAAAATAATTTAAAAAATAAGAAGAAAACAAATTACTCCAAATTATTTGTCAATATTTCAAATTTGTTACACATTCGTACGAAGTCCCAGTCAAAAAAATATATTGAAAGGGGGGGGGGGGGTAATAACAAATATTACTTATATTACTGTAGTGTACATAGTAATAAGCTTAAGTTCATAGGGATAAGTAAATATTACTGATACATAACATAGCTATTTACTGATGGTACATGTTTAGGTAGTCCACTACAATGTGGGCCCACAAGAAATTATTTCTTACATTTTCTTACATTTTCTTAATTTCATAAGAAATCATTACTCGTGTGGGCCTCACTTTTTACTTATTTAAGACTTTTCTTAAATAAGAAAAATAACATTTCTGCATATTTACAAAAAAACAAGCAGAGTTTAAAACTGCTAAGAACAGCCAAAGAGTTCTCAAAGCTATTCCTTTTTATGTGAAAAGACTTATTTGTCAGGTGCTTGAATTTTTTCTTCTATGGAGGACAAAACTGTGATTTCTCATTTAAGAAAATTTCACTCATTCAAGCAAAATTTCAAGAAATTATTTTTAACAGTGTAGGACCATATTACAGAGCTGTACAAATGGCACAAATTATTGTTTCCTTTTCTGGTTACCTGGATTTCAAATTTGTGCAGTCCTGTATTTTAGTGTCAGTTTTGACATCGTGCTGGTTTATTGAGGTTCAAAATACTGGGAATTTTAGTATTGGGATCAAGGATAATGCTGGTATTAAGAGGTTGGTCGGTGTCCCCAGTGTCGGTGTTCACAGGTTTCACTGTTTGTTTTCACAGGTCCGTAGAGGAGATAGATGCGCTGTTAGAGTTTGCCAAACTCGAGAAGACTGAGTTGAAGGGACTCGCTCAAAGTGTCCGCTTCTCTCCAGATTTAGACAATGCGAGTATAAAACTTCTGGAACTAGATTCCACAGTTTTAAATGCTCTAACCCATGGAGAAGAGTAAGTTCTGATCTAGTACTACCTGTCCATAAACTGTTATCTCCCCTTATAACATTTTCGCGTCTTGTAGAGCACTTATGGAGTTCACTATGAGCCTAGAGATGTTTGAGAATGACAGTAATTTCATTGCTGAGAATGACATTCTTAGCCATTGACCATCTGAGATATTTAAAATTAATTGAAGACTTGTATTGACTTGTATTAACTAGTGGGGCACATTTGTTCCCGTGGACACATCATTTGGCAACAGTTAACTTACAGTATATTTATTATTAAATGGTTTCTCCAAACTCACATGACTCTAGTATGGAGCAAGATACTTCTAGTATCAGGTTTGCATTTACCCTTTACTATAATATCAAAGTGGCCTTGATTTTCGTCGAAATTTGCAGGAATCCAAATAGATTCCCACAATTAACTATGGGAATCCGTGGTAATCCAAACACATCATTATAGATTGCCATAATTTTGCACTAATCTGTTGGATTCCTGTGAATTATTTGGCAGGAATGCAGACGGAAATCAAATTCCCTTCAAAAAGATACTTTGGAAACATCTGTATTGCAAACATCATGATTGTTAAAAGAATTCAAGTCATATGGCATATATTATTGCAGAGTTGTGATCCGAGGCGGTAAAGAAGATCATGCTGTGTTGTGTACTAATGACAAAACCTACGACATCAAGGAGGCGGACATCTCCAACTCCTTACTGATCCTTCCACAGTGCCTAACCGGGAAAGACATTGTACCCTCGGATGAAACAAGGGAGATAACTAGTATACAGGTGATACCAACGAGTGGAATCTGGATGTCTGCACTGGTCATACCAGACCATTATTTTCAGTATATTGCAGATCGACACTCAGTATGACAATTTAATTTCAGACGCCATTCGTAATATTATTTGTGTTTGCCATATTTCAGAATGAATATCAAACAACGTTTTGGCAAAATCTTCAAGAAAATTATTTTGGCAAATGTGTGAAAATGAAAGAAATAAACAGTTTGTTGGGATATTGCTGAGTAGTGATGTGCATTTACTGCATTGATTAGTCACTAGACTGGCTGTGTATAATAGTCGTTATATGAATATTAAAGTGATCGTAAACCCTCAAGTATAGTTTCCATCAAATGAAAGATTATTGTGAACAGTGTCGGAAAATATTTATTGTAATTTTTTACGATTTTATTACACAGAGTAAACTGCAAATAAAGCATGGTATTCTGTGGTGGTCTGTTGCAATCATATTTAGATCCAGTGACGTCACACTGCCTTAATACATTTATTTCAAACTGTGTACATGGTGTATGCACTTTCCGATGCTAGATTCAAGCTTAAGGTGTTTATACTGTGACTTTCGACACAGGCTCACTGTTTCAATGTGCATGTTTCACCAAAATGGGAGAAATTAAATGCAAGATTCAAATTGACTTAACACTTATGAGTTACCATGTCGAAACTCAAAGTATAAACACCTTAAGCTTTAATCAAGCATTGTAAAGTGCATACAAAGTTTGAAATATATGTATTAAGGCAGTGTGATGTCACTGGACCTAAATATGATTGCAACAGACCACCATAGAATACCATGCTTTATTTGCAGTGGGCACTATTCGCATGTGCTATTCAAGAAATATGACATTAAATATGAATTTTTGTCCTAATTATTGCAGCTTAGACTTTGTACGTTTCCATTGATAAGGTTTTTGTTGGGCAAAAATTTACATGTAGATCTGTACATGGAAAGTTTGTTGAACCTTTCGTGGGATGATTATACAACTTGGTGGACATGTTTCATGTTTTCCTAGGTCACAGCTCTCCCGCAGTAATCCCACACGGGACTGACCTATCCAGCAGTATTCCCAAATGGCACTGGCCTATCCAGTAGTAATGCCACACGGGACTGACCTATCCAGCAGTAATCGCATACGGAACTCCACTATCCAGCAGTAATCCCAGACCAGACTGGTCTATCCAGCAGTAATTCCATTTGGGACTGGCCTATCCAGCAGTAATCTCACACAGAGCTGACCTATCCAGCAGTAATCCCAAATGGCACTGGCCTATCCAGCAGTAATGCCACACGGGACTGACCTATCCAGCAGTAATCCCAGACTGGACTGGCCTATCCAGCAGTAATCCCACATGGGACTGGCCTATCCAGCAGTAATTCCACACGGGACTGGCCTATGCAGCAGTAATCTCACAGCGGACTGACCTATCCAGAAGTAATATGACACTGGACTGCAATATGCAGCAGTAATCCCACATGGCACTGACCTATCCAGCCATAATCCTACATGGGACTAACCTACCCCGCTGTAATCCCACACAGGTTTAGCCTATCCAGCAGTAATCCAACATGGGACTGGCCTCCCCAGCCATAATCCCACACAGGATTGCCGTATGCAGCAGTAATCCCACACTGGACTGCCTATGCAGCAGTAATCCCACACGGGACTGTCCTATCCAGCATTAATCCCATACGAGACTCATCTATCCAGCAGTAATCCCAGACAGGACTGGCCTATCCAGCAGTAATCCCACTTGGGACTGGACTACCAGCCGTAGTCCCACAGGGGACTGGTCTATCCATCAGTAATAACACACGGGACTGGTCCATCCAGCAGTAATCCTACACAGGACTGGCCTATCCAGCAGTAATCTCACATGGGACTGACCTATCCAGCAGTAATCTCACACTGGACTGCCCTATGCACCAGTAATCTGATGGCACTGACCTATCCATCCTACATGGGATTAACTTATATGCCAGTAATCCCACATGGGACTGATGTTATTGTCTGTGCCAAATAATCTATTGCAGACATTATTGTCTGTACCACATCACCTATTCCAGACCTTATTGTTTGCTTTACATGTATGCTTTCAATACTGCTGCACCTTCGGCGGATGACCCCGCAAGGCGAGATGTTGGGGTTCTCAGAACGCTTGTTATGTTTACTTATTGCCATTCTTTTTGTATTTTGAGGTGTGTTCCATGTTGCACAGTTACTACGAGCTGCGTCTTTGTAAACCCAGACTTGTGAAGCTCAAAGAGAGGCTGGAGGAGAATGTCTACAGTGGGCAAGAATGCGAAGAAGATGAACATCACCAGGGAAAAAAGGTTCTTGGATTCTTCTTTTCCTACGAAGTAGGCTACCATCTGCAAATTGTCTGGTAGTCAGTCAGTGAGTGAGTCTGTCCGAATCCTTTCGTCGGCCAGCAAGTTCTGAGCTGGCCTATTTTTGATGAAAAATCACTGGTGATTCTAACTTGGGGCGGGGGGATTTCCAAGAGTTCAGTGCCCGCCGGAGTCCTAATGCCTACCCTACTTCATAGGTCCTGTGACGTTAGTCACACTGCCATGTGAAATTATGGTTTCCTGTGAAATTTCAGACCACAAAACATTGTAACTGTAACAGAAGAATTCTGTCACCATGTTGACAAGAAATGAAAGCAAAGCTAACTTCGAGATTCCTCTTGTAGGGCTTCCTCAATCCCGGACTTGCACAAAGTTGAATTATCATAAATGTAAGCATAATGGTCCTTTCTTGGAATAGTAAGATGACTTGATCAATATTTATGTCTCCCCCAACTATGTTGGGTGGAGACATCTAGTGTTTGTGCTGTCTGTCTGTCTGGACGGATGGATGTCTGTCCGTCCCCTTGCCTTGTCTGCAAGATATCTTGAGAACTACTGGATGGAATTTCACCAAACTTGGATGGAAGCTTCAGCGGGATAGGCCCCTCATTTGATTAGGTTTTGGTGTGTGTGCGTGCATTCATCCGGTGTCCGTCCGTCCGTCCATCTACTTGTAATGTATATACAGGCGTTGTCTGCAAGATATCTTGAGAACTACTGGACGGAATTTCACCAAACTTGGATGGAAGCTTCAGTGGGATAGCCCCCTCATTTGATTAGGTTTTGGTGTGTGTGCGTGCATTCATCCGTGTCCAGTGTCCGTCCATCTACTTGTACATGTATATACAGGCCTTGTCTGCAAGATATCTTGAGAACTACTGGACAGAATTTCACCAAACTTAGATGGAAGCTTCATTGGGATAGCCCCCTCATTTGATTAGGTTTTGGTGTGTGTGCATGCGTTTATCCATGTCCGGTGTCCGTCCGTCCATCTACTTGTACATGTATATATAAGCCTTGTCTGCAAGATATCTGGAGAACTTGGATGGAAGCTTTATTGGGATAGCCCTCTCATCTGATTAGGTTTTGGTTTGTGTGTGCGTTCGTCCATGTTCAGTGTACGTCCGTCTGTCCATGTACTTGTACATGTATATGTAAATACAGGCCCTTTCTGCAAGACATCCGAAGAACTGCTGGCCAGAATTTCACTAAACTTGGATGGAAGGTTCATTGGGATAGCCCCCTCATTTGATTAGGTTTGGGTGTGTGTGTGCATTTTTCCATGTCCATCGTCCGTCCGTCCATCTAATTGTTCATGTATATACAGACCTTGTCTGCAAGATATCTGGAGAACTACTCGACGGAATTTCACCGAACTTGGATGGAAGCTTCATTGGGATAGCCCCTCATCTGATTAGATTTTGGTGTGTGTGTGTGCGAGCGTTTGTGTGTGTCCATCCGTCTGTCCATCTACTTGTACATGTATATACAAGCCTTGTCTGCAAGATATCTGGAGAACTACCCCACGGACTTTCGCCAAACTTGGGTGGAAGCTTCATTGCAATGGGCTCATCTGATTAGGTTTCGGTATGCATGCATGCGTTCGTCTGGGTATGTTGTCTGTCTGCCTGTCCATCTACTTATACATGTATAGACAGGCCTTGTCTGTAAGATATCTGGAGAACTACTGGACGGAATTTCCCCGAACTTGGATGGAAGCTCCATCGTGATGGCCTCTGGTGAACTTCACCGCATCTTATTATGTTTTGGTGTGTGTGCGTGTTTGGTGTTCATCCGTCTGTCTACTTGTACATGTATAGACAAGCTTTGTCTGTAAAATATCTGAAGAACTACTGGATGGAATTCCCCGAACTTGGATGGCAGCTTTATCGTGATGGCTTCCTCATCTGATTAGGTTTTGGTTTGTTTGCGTGCATCCATCTGTTTCTGATGTCCAGCTTTGTTACATGTATGTACAGGACTACTCTTGTCTACAAGATATATGGAGAACTACTGGATGAAATTTCACCAAACTTGGATGGAAGGTTCATTGAAATGGCCTTATGATGTAATTAGGTTTTGGTGTGAGCTAGTGCTTGCGTGGGTCCATGCAAAATCTTCTTATCTGTCTGTCCAATTTTTGTTCACTCCATATCTTGGAAACTACTGAAGGCAGATGCATGAAACTTCTATATGGTACAGCATGTATACTATAGGTGTGGCTCTTGTATGTTTTGCATCTTGCCTATAATGTGATCAGTTTCGAAATAGTTGATGCTTCACAATTACATGTATTTCACATTGGTTGGACACTGTAGATGTCGGCAATCCACTGGGTTACTGCAACAATGAAAATCGCCTCTTTGTAATGTAATTAATATTTTTAGATGTGCAGCTTTGTTTAGGATACTTATTGCTACATTCATTTTATAGCACTTTCCCTTAAATTATGTGCCCACTCAAGGCAAGGTGGGAGGTTGGGGGAGACGTATGTTTTTGCTTAAAAAAACAACCAGCTAGGCTTCATGCCAGAACGGCAACTCAAGGATCAAAGCGGAACCTCTAGTTACACCAGTTATCAGCAGTTGCCCCATGCTTAAGAGATAGGTAAGAGAGTAGGAGAATTAACCACTCGGAGCCAGAAATCTGCACCTGCCGCTGTTCTCGGGGTAGATATATTGTTAAAGCATTAACTTCAAATTTTGTGCAAGTCGGGAATTGCTTTGGTGCTGAAGAAGATGACAGATTTTAATTATCGCAACATGCATAATGCATATTTGACCATGGTTTCCTGCAGCATTTCCAGGAGGCAAATTTTACGTGTGAACATAGAATCACAGTTTTTCTATCCATCTATACAACAGACCATGATGATGTGTTTCACAGCAAGTTTGGTTGAAAACGTGTACTAATCATGCCACATTGCAGATATGTCACAGTTTGTATATAATAAGATCATTTGAGTAATTCTATAACACAGCAGCTATTTCTATTTATATTCCAAAGGACGTGTTATGGATTAGTGAGTTTTTAGCCTCATGACATGCGGTTGAAGTGCCAAAATTGAAATAGTACATGTGAAATAAATTTACCTATTGGCGTAAATCACAACATTAATGACAAGGTTTTGAGTATTATGATTCTTGGATAGCAGGGTCGGAAAGTAATGTAGTTGTGCAAAATTACTCATTTTGAGGTGAAAACACCTTATATTTCTCTCTCGTTATTGTAAACAAATGCAGATAAACGAGTTTTAAACACAATACTTGGTGATAATTCAATAAGTCGATCTTCATTTTATTACAGGGACAAATAGGTGTTTCACCTCAAAATCAGTAATTTTGCATAAATATACTACTGCACGGCCTTGCTATTCATGAAGTCACATGGTGCTCCAGGGGTTGACCTGGGGTGTCGTCGTGCACACCCCAGGTTGTACACAGCCCAGGTCATGGTAAGAATAGGCCTCAGCACCTCAGACAGCTTGTCGTAAGAGGCGACAAATGGGGGCACCCAGGTTCCCAGGTCTGAAAAAGAATAGGACCAAACCCATTCCTGGATGTGAAAGAAATAGGACCCAAAGTATTCGTGAATCATAATACTCAATATCTTTCAATTATTATGAGTATACAACACAATGTTGTACTTTATGCCAATCAAAAATTTCTTTCATAAATAACATTTCATTTTTGGCACTCATGGGGCCTAAAATCTCGCTAAACCATATAAAACCTCTGAATAAAGTGAAACTGGTACTCCGGATCCTTTCATCCATGAACTTTCCATCAAACTGGCAATACGAAGGTTCATTAGTTAATTCCTCGAATAAATTGATTAACCTACTGGAAATCAATCAACCATTAATTTTTTGGAGAAAAAATGCTATCGGAATGTGTAATAAATCAATCTGATTTTCAGTAGATCCCGTTTGCATAAAAAATTTGATCACATGTATGCACGCTAAATGTGCTTGTGTCAACATATTTCACTGGCAGTGCAAACAAACAGTGAACATGGAGGTAAAAAAGGTCGTTTTTGCTTAATAACTTTTGACTTAATCATAATAACGCTTCAAAATCTTCAGGCGACTTTCTTTATATATTGTTACATGTGTATAGTGTGAAAGTGTGTATAGTTTAATTGTTTATAGACAACAAAACATGTCGTCTATTCTTATGCAAATTAGTTAGATGACAATTTGTTTTTTCAATGCCATCTGATGCAGGTATATTGTCCATGGTCGCCTATGGCGGATGTCTTTTCGTTTGAATTATTCTTGAATTTATTGGACAAAAAATGACCTTTTTACCTCCATTTTAGAGAGGTCGTTCTCTCTAACCAGGTGAAAGATGTGGTAAGACCATATGTAGCATATCTAGACCTATCACAGACTAATCATCTCAACTTGCAACTGTTTATTTGACGACCTCGTAAGCGGTAGGTACTGGGTTCGATCCCAGGCCGGGTCATACCAAAGACTTGAAAAATGGAACTTGTTGCTTCCTCGCTCACGCACAGCATTAAGAGGATAGATCAAGGACTGGTTCGCTCGGTGTCAGTATAATGTGTATATCCTGTCTGCCTACTTCATGATATTTCGGTGGGACAGCACTATAAAATGGCAGCATTAGATCTGCTCTGTTACAAGTAGGTACCCCCGCCCCTTCCCCCTCCCCTCCCTTCCCTTCCCCCTCCCCTCCCTTCCCTTCCCCGTCGTGATACAGCTGAAAAAATGTTGAAAGCAACATTAAACCCTATCCACTCACTCACTCACTGTTTATTTGAAGTTTGGAAATTCAAATCTAGGAAAGGAATTCAGATATAAAACTGATCTGCCACAACCATGACATGACCGTCATTTTATAGCGTAGACTTCTGCTCTTGACTAGGGTGAGGAATTGATAGTTCAAATTGCTTCAGTCAACAATGTTTCAGAGTTATATATATATGTATGTTCATCTGTTATTTCAGACCATGTCATACATACTGAACAGATAATGTCACACAAGCAAATAATATTTCTATATTTTATTTTGCAGTACACATTTTCAGATCTGCTCGATACTGTCCAAGCCAGTCAAACAGAGGTTATGGAAGCTCTCCACAAACTGAGGGCATGTCAGATAAATGGTATGTAAATCTGATAAAATTATAGCGCTGTCCAACTTTGTGTCAACCATTCTAGGCATGCAGTGAGAATATGGTTTTCTTTCCGATTTTCCTCTAAATTTGCTAAAATTATATTGGAATAAAAATTAAACATTTGGTGGAAAGTTATGTGACCAATGATAAGTTTGGTGTATATCAAGTTTAACAACATATTCTCTGATAGGCTGCATGAAATTAAGTTTTAATGTCGTCTTTCCCCCAATTTTGATCAATTGAATAATTTTGAACAGACATTTTCCGTACAAAATTGCTTCCAGCATGACACCCAGATCAGCAACGATAATATTTTTGTTTCCAGTAACCCTACCTACATGTACCCATATATTTTGCAGTTTAAAAAAAGTTGGGGTAAACATTTTTTTTTTTTTATGTGAATCAGTAGTAGTAGTACTCCATGAAATCCTATACAAAAAATGAAATAAAAGAAATTAAAAAAAACAAAATTCCTGTCTATCTACCTACCCAGTTTTTACCCCTCAGCCCATAGGGCTGTGGGATCTTGTCGTTGCCATGTCCGTCTGTCCGGCCGTCCATTCGTCGGGCCTGACCAATCTTTGGTGAGAACTTCCTGAATGTTGACTGATGAAATGATTAGATTTTCAGATGGCTATGATGATTTCATGATTTTTAATTATTTTTTTTTGTTATTTATTGATGGCTCAGCTTTTGCACTGTTATCTATGCCCATCAACATGTTCTTGTCCGCTGAATATTTGCAGATTTATCAAGTCGGGCCTGACCAAACTTTGGTGAGAGCTTCCTGAATGTTGACTGATGAAATGATTAGATTTTCAGATGGCTATGATGATTTCATGATTTTTAATTATTTTTTTTTATTATTGATGGCTCAGCTTTTGCACTGTTATCTATGCCCATCGGGAACCCTTGATTGCATGTTTCATTGTGACTTTTGAAGGTTCCCTGGTCCATTCAAGATTCAAGATTATCACTGGATGGAACCCCTCAATTTCCATTTATCTGGAAGCTTACATGATGTTCAACCTATGCACTACCCTCGGGAGGATTTCTCCACCCCTGGGGCACTAAATGTTATTGGACTTTTTCCTATCCACAGCTTCTCAGCTTTGTGTGATATGTATGAGATGCAGTGTACATTGTTTTTTTCACACACACATGTGGAGTCAACTAAAATTTATTCCTTTATAGTAATAACAGGTTGGTGACATTATTTTATTTCAGAAGTACAAGAGCGAATGAACCCCTGTTAGGTTTGAATTTCGCGTCGCCTTAAATGAAGAACAAGATTTTTATTCAATTTTGCTAAGTATAATATGAAATAACTGGCAGGGTAACCCCTGTTAGTTTGAATTTCGCGTCGCCTTAAATGAAGGACAACATTTTTCTTCAATTTTGCTGTTAAATCATTCCATTGTACATCATATGATTTATCCTAAAACTGTTGCATGTTACTGTATCTTGAAAATTATTTAAAGCAATTAGGAGAGCCCATTTTTAGCCTGACTTTGGGCAATTTTGAACCAGTTTGCATACCTGGAGCTTATGCCCCCCCCCCCTTTCCCAAATAATGATAATGGTGGGCCTGTGTCAATCAGAGTGTTTCTATGCCATTAACTTGTTATCATACTTGTGCAATGCATAAATTGCCACTGATAAAGCTACACTTTCTTGCATGTTTAATCCCAGCACACCACTCATGTGAAAACGAAGTCTATTATATACGGTACAGAAATCACACAAACTGTATCCGCAGGGCTGTATCCAGGGATTTTTTGCAGGTTCCGATCCCAAACTCCCAGGCCCTTTTCATAGTTCATTATTGAGGGTCTAATTTTTTTGGTGAATTTCGGCACAAAGAGCCTGTGATCAATCACAAAACAGAGGTTTATTAACATGAAATTCAATACCCTCTATGCAATCAGATCGATATTGAGGCTGAGCCAGAAGCTTTTTCTTGGAGTATTTCCTTTCAAATTGAACAACAACAACAACACTTTCATTTTTTGTTTCGTTTGAGTTTTGGGCACCCATACGTTTTCCGGAACTAAATTGGCTCTAGATGCAGCCCTGATCCTACTTGACTAAAAAAAACAGACTGAGGGGTCCACGCAGCTTTTAGGTGCTTGCCTGCAATTCATGTTATTCCATATTATGCTAGGCATTGGCCCCATTAAAGATGTAATCATCCTCAAAACTTGCGAATTGTGTTAAGGAGTATTTACGGTAGCATACGAAGAACTCCCTTTGAACCAAACATTTACTTCTTCAAATCTGCATAAAAAGCTGTGTTTCGTACAGGCAAAAGACCCAAGTTGTGTATTGTTAAAGCTCAGGGTAACAAGTGGCGTAACAAATCGTCGACTGAGGTTTGGAATTGGGCTTTCGTCGGCTTTCGGCTTTTTCGTGTATGGATATTTTAATAAACAGTGCAACAAAAGTCAGTTCCTCCCAAAGCGTTGTTTGATGTGTCCCAAGATATTTGCCCGATCGCGATGAAATTTTGCACCCACTATCCCAGTAATCAAGCCGACACGGCGTATCAAGAATTATCCCGTATGTGCAGTTGTGCTGTAATGAGCATGCGCAAACTGGAACTCGGTCGGATTTTAAAAATTACGCAGATTCAATCAGATTTTTCAAAGGCAAATGTTCATTTCATCACACATTCAACATGTTCACTGGGTGTCTCGACGGCCAGTAATCGTTAAAATCGCGTGTAATCACCACGACACTGTATCACATTCCGATAACGAGCTCGCATCGTGTTGGTGAGGCGTGTGATCCGATTTTGCGAGATGGCTAACCACTCCTCCTGAAGCAGGCGTCTCACATCATCAAGATCTGACTCTAATCCAACTCGACGATAGACCGTTTGCTTCAACTGATCCCACAGATGTTCGATGGGCTGGAGATCCGGAGAACTGGGGGCCACTGCATCCGCTCAATGCCTTCAGTTTGGAAGAAGGCATTTACAACTCTTGCCCGATGTGGATGGGCATTGTCGTCCATGAAGACAAATCCGTCACTGACGGCGCCTGCGTAGGGCAAAACCTGTGGACCGAGAACTTCCGCAACGTAGCGATTGGCGTTCAAGTTTCCCTCAATATGCACCAGGTCGGTTTTGGCTGTGGTACTAATGCCTGCCCACACCATTACACTGCCACCACTAAAGGCCGTTATGGGCCACGCAGCACTCTGCATGCTCTTCGCCATGCCGATGCCACACACGCCTCCTACCGTCAACATGGCGGTGACAGACACGAGTTTCGTCGCTGAAAAGAGCATTGACCCATTGCTGTCTAGTTCATCGAACATGATTTGTTGCCCACCACAGACGCGCTATCTTATGACGGCGAAGCAACACGGCTTTCTTAATCATGCGCCTAGCACGTAATTCGACGGCTTTTAGGGGTCATTCTTTCATGTAAGAGGTCACGAGAGTTGGGCAGACATGTCCATGGAGATGGCAAGCGTGATATACAGTGGGCTTCTGCTCAATATTACAATAGTAGTATATTCTTGGGTATACAGTAACACTTTTCCCCTTTTTCTCGGCGTAACTGCGTAACTTTGGCAGACCGATTCTCTTTTTCTCAGCATAACTGCGTAACTCCAGCTACAGCCCTCTCTTTCTCTGACAGCTTAACTGCGTAACTCCGGCGAAAAACAACCTTCTCCAGAGAAACAGTGTAACTTCGACGAATTTCCCTTTTTCTCAGCGTAACTGCGTAACTCCATCTATATACCTCTCTTTTGGACAGCATAAATGTGTAACTCCGGTGATGGACCATTTATTTTTGTTTAGCGTAACTGCGTAGTTCAGCGAATTTCCTTGCTTCTCAGCATAACTCCTAGTCCCGGCACCAGCATCTGCTCGAATCTGATCTCGGACTTCTGATGCTGGAATTCAGAATGGGAGTTAATTGAATTGAGGAACGAGCTGAATCCGCGTCACATTCGACAATGATTTAGCACTGTCACCGCGAATTTATCATACTGATTACACTGCAGGAATGAAATTTTTTATCGGAAACATTGATTTTAGCGTTTCTGTTCCAAAATTCAGTTTCAAAACCTTCTGAAATACCTGAATTTGACCTTTGTGCAAGCCAGTGAGACGTTTTCAGTATTTTTTTTTGTTTGACATTTTTAGTTCTTTTTAAGACACCGATCGCGCGTCATGCAAATAATGATCTTGGCACTAAGAAAGTGATTGGTCGACGAAAATGATATTCGAACTTCTGTGGCACACGCAGACCCTCATACCTGCTGACCTTCTGTTCCTGAGTGCGACGTTTGCGATTCGCCGATCTTGTCGTTGCGTGGTTGCCCTGGGCGTTCCACTTCTCGGTAGATCCTTCACTTCTCCAAACTTGACACCCAGTGAACATGATGAATGTGTGATGAAATGAACATTTGCCATTGAAAAATCTGGTTGAATCTGTTCGTGTAATTTTCAAAATCCGACCGAGTTCCAGTTTGCGCATGCTCATTAGAGCACAACTGCTCTAATATCTTGGAACATATCAAACAGCGCTTTGGGGGAAACTTACTCTTGTTGCACTGTTTATATCTGAAATATCACACTTCGAACCAAAATTAATCTAATGATTTCAAAGTCACCATATCTGCCGTGATATTACATCGAACTATTTTGGTTCAAGGTGTCATATATTAGATATATTTAAAAATGTATACGAAAATGCCAAAATCATACGATGGCACAATTTCAAACGTCAGTCGACGATGTGTTACGTACGTCACTTTTTATCCTGAGCGTTTAACAATATAAAAGGAGGTTTTGTCTGTACTAAACACAAGTTATTGTTCAGAATTATAGAATTAATGTTCGAGCGCACTAACGTAGCAACTAAAAGAGTTGTTCGTATATTACTCTAACTACTCCTTTAAACTGCTTTTTTTTGCTGCAATGACGCATGCTACAGCATCATAGTTTTTCTTATTTTGGCGACAGCGAGATCACTCTAATGACCTCAAGATTGTTATGTCAGAGAAATTAAACTCTGTCTGCTTCGACAGACTTCGGTCTCGCCATATATTGTTATTGTTGTACACGGGAATGAAAATGATATCACTACGTGCCGTTTGAGTGGCGTAGTCAACCCCAGGAATCCGAATACTGAATAGCGTTCGGTAGCATAGCATCCTTAGGCAGAACGCGCAATACGCTCACGTCATCGACACACTATCGCATGATAGTAGGCCTATAGCCTCCCTGATTTTCGCCGAAATATGTAAAAATAATACAGGAACTTTAATATAGTTTGCGACCATGCCGACATGGCAAAGTCGACAGTGCAGGATACAGTTTCATGCGTACAAAAGTAACGATGACCTGGATGAATTTAATTCTGAGGGTAAAACGGAACCAATTCACTTTTGAGCCTGTCGGGCATTGTTCGTACCCCGAATGTATCAGAATATGGGACGGACTAGCCCTAAGATTGGCTGATATTCGGATAAAGTGCTGGTGGTTGATTATCGGTGGCTGAGCCCAAAATATTGTCTGTACATTTGACGCAATTCCACATCGTAATTAACGCGCGCTGGCAATATTTACCGCCATTTGGATTCCAGAATTGTCTTCAACGCGGAACTAGCAAAATCGGGCACACCCGACCGGCCTTGTTTCATTGAAATTGGTACTGGATAACACAATTTTTTCATATCGTCTAAGTGACCACTGATATATTGTGACGGAACAGAATTTCCGGGAATTAATGGTCTGATGTCAGTAAAGTAGAGATCGTTTAATGAAATCATGTCATTTAATATTGCAAGGTATAGGAAAAATAATTACTTCGTTCTAACCTATAAGTAATTCGTGTTTAGCCATTAATTCTCGATGATATATGTTCAACTGCAGGTTTCGTGCGGACCATTCAGTGTAGACGCAAGACATGTTGTTTACTGATATGTTCTGATCTTTTGGGGGTCCCGGTTGTCGGGTTGGAAACGTATAACTATAAAGTACGCCTTTCATACATGTGACCAAGCTCTTTGAACTCCAAGAGATGATGCTTTAAAGCAGTAAATTATGAATTCCCTATGTGTCGGGGGTTCATGAGGAGAGTTAACGCTAAATATTTCGGTCATATAATATCTTAAAATATCCCACAAAAATCTTCTATCTATATCAGATCTCCATGAATGCGATAATTTGCCTTTCGCCCAAAAGACGAAAAATTGTACACTATGTGAGAATCTACTGCCAGCTTCCGATTTGGCCGTGGAGTTACAACCACTCAAACGGTCACTGAGCAATTCTCATGAATTCCACCATAAAACTGAACAATCATTATCCTTTTTGCTCTCTCAGCATGGTGTAATACCATCAGGTGCTTGAATTATCTCCCTTTATGTCCCAGCATTCAGTGTGTAGGGGTCGGACCACTATTACAATTTACATTGGCGGCAATGTTAAAAACTGTTAACGTAATTGCATCTTCTCGATTCGTTAATTAAGTCTAGACTCCCATATTTCGGTAAGAAGTACTTTTATTCAAGTGCTACAACCGGACAGGTTTCTTGACGGGGGTCGCCCATCGAAATTTTGAGTTATGTGCTCGTACAAATGACGTCATAATTTTGGCTTTTTTCTCTGCTTTCAGAAAGCGGTGCACAGGCACCCAAATAGTCTCTCTTAGCAACTCCTTATTAGGCCTTGACTTAAAATCAAACTCACAGCGGAACCAAACACATATCATACTCCAATCAACTACCACTGGCCTTCAATTATTCCTCGCAATAGAGACTGGAAAAAATATTGAAAACAATTCACTTCTCTTCTGAGGTTGTCTAAAGGGGTTAACGGATCGGTTAACTGATCGGGACTATTTTTAATAGCCGTCTTGTCCCTGTAACTCTGTACCATATCATCATCTATTACTATGAATGTGACGGTTTTAGTTAAAAACTACACAGTTGAGGTATTTATAGAGTCTCAGGCCTATGCTCAATTGCATTCAGTTTGTTGATCGGAGACGTGATGGGGTTGCCCGTATTATCTTTATTTTTAGGAGATGGCTATAATATTGTTACCAGCACTGAATCAAATGGTAAGGTTATTGAACTGGCGAATATATTTGGATTTCTCTTTCTTCTTCCTTCCTGGAGGTGAAAAGGAACTAATCCACATTTGAGCCGAATGTATCGGACTATGGGACAGACCAGCCCCACGATTGGTTGATATTCAGATACAATGCTGGTGGCTGAATATCGGTGTTTAAATTTCACGCAATCCGTCCTTGTAATTAACGCGCGCCGGCAATATTTACGACCAGTTAAATTCGAGTATTGTCTTCAACGCGGAACTTGTAAAATCGGGCACCCCCGGTCGGTCTTGTTTTATTGAAATTGGTAGTGGATAACACCATGTTTTCATATAAGTGATCACTGACATATTGTGATGAAACATAATGTCCGGAAATTATTGGTCTGATGTCAGTAAAGTGGAGATCGTTTAATGTAATCATGTCATTTAACATTGCGAGGGGTAGGGAAATAATTACATCCTTCTAACTTGAGCGCGCTTGCTGACAGGACCGTCGAAAAGAAAACGACATCACATGCCGTTTATTTTTGATGATCAAAGTCCTTCATTTTCTCGTGAATCCTAGACACAAGTTTTGTTTGGCCAAATGTGTTTTTTTTTTTAGTTTGAGAAAAATATATTTCAGTCTACAGTTTGAGGCTGATTACATCTTTAAGGCTTACAGAATAACGGCATTCGAGATCACAAACCACATGACACTCCTTGGGTAAGGTTTTCTGAAGAATTGAGGCAATTTGGAATGTTTATAATTTCTGAGAAAACTTGGAAAGAGGGAAGGATAGCCATAACACCATAGACTTTAAACAATACTTTCAGTTTCAGCAAGCATGGTGGCTCTGGTGGTGATTATGCCAAGTGCCCGAAGCAAGAAGGAAACTTTTGTCATTGGAGTAAACATGCGGATCGAGGCAACCAGAAATTCAAGCCAAGATACAACTACACCATTAAAGTTACCGCCACAAATAGACTGGATTCCGCGGTTACTACGGCCATAGTAGTGGATAACGAGCAACTAAAGTAAACTTTCCCCCGGATGTAAAAATGACGTCACAATTGAGGGTGTGGCGCCATCTCTACACTATGGATGCAAGGGAGACAACTCGGGCATTGGGGGGTTATTGGGGGGGTGTGCATTGACAAAAAAAAAAAAAAAAAAAAGTTCCGGCAAAAAAAAAAAAAAAAAAAAAAAATGTATTCATGCGCGGTGATGCGGTTTGGCCGTGGTTTTGGCGGTGATTCGGTCTCGGGAAAAAGCTAGTCCCTAGATAAAATGGTCCGATGGGGTCGAGTGAGGTATCAAAGTGAAGCTTAGGTGAAGGGGCATCTAATGGGTTGGGTGTGGGGTTGACATATCGGCCTTCTGCGCATGCGCGGCGGCCGAAGGGTATGAAAATAGCCTTTTTGGAGCTATGGGGGCCCCTAGTTGACCGATGGGGTCGAGTGAGGTATCAAATTGAAGGTTAGGTGAAGGGGCATCTGATGGGCTGGGCGCGGGGTTGAACTATCGGCATTCTGCGCATGCGCGGAGGCCCAAGGGTATGAAAATAGCCTTTTTGGAGCTAGGAGATTGACTACTGGTCTAGTGGGGTCGAGTGAAGTATCGATGTGAAGCATTCGTGAAGGGGCATCTGATGGGCTGGGTGTGGGGTTGAAATATCGGCATTCTGCGCATGCGCGGTGGCCCAAGGGTATGGAAATAGCGGTTTTGGAGCTAGGGAGTCCCTAATGGGCCAATGGAGTCGTAGGAGGTATCAAAGTGAAGCATTCGTGAAGGGGCATCTGATGGACTGGGCGTGGGGTTGAAATATCGGCATTCTGCGCATGCGCGGTGACCCAAGGGTATGGAAATAGACGTTTTGGAGCTAGGGGGGCCCCTAATGGTCCAATGGGGTCGAGTGAGGTATCAAAGTGAAGCATTCGTGAAGGGGCATCTGATGGACTGGGTGTGGGGTTGACATATCGGCCTTCTGCGCATGTGCGGTGGCCCAAGGGCATGAAAATAGCCTTTTTGGAGCTAGGGGAGCCCCTAATGGTCCAATGGGATCGAGTGAGGTATCAAAGTGAAGCATTCATGAAGGGGCATCTTATGGACTGGGTGTGGGGTTGAATTAGGGTCATTCTGCGCATGCGCGGTGGCCCAAGGGTATGAAAATAGACGTTTTGGCATCTAGGGGAGCCCCTAATGGTCGAATGGGGTCGAGTGAGGTATCAACGTGAAGCCTAGGTGAAGGGGTATTTGATGGCTGGGTGGGTGCATGTAAAATTTTTCCTGAAAAAAAAAAATACGGAACATGGACTTTATCGAAAAACCTGGGAAAATGCCTATATGGGGTATGAGGGGTATATAGGTCGCCGGGCTTAACGGGGCTTGTCTATCAACAGAGTTATCTTCCCCTAGTTCCAGGGTGGGTGTATGTAAAAAATTTCCTGAAAAAATACGGAATACGGACTTTATCCTAAATTACGGGAAAATGCCTATATGGGGTATGGGAGGTGTAGGACCATCCTGGGAAACGTACTTCTATACATTTGCGGTAGGGTTGTGGGGTCTCGTTTTACTCGTCTCGTCATTTAGAACATGATAGGAAGTGTCCCCGTGCGAATCGGTGAAATTTTTGAAAAGTACGATATAGCCTCATATAGTCCCATACTGAGGGTATAGGATCAATGTTTGTCCCCTGGGAAACGTACTTCTATACATTTGCGGTAGGGTTGTGGGGTCTCGTTTACTCGTCTCGTCATTTAGAACATGATAGGAAGTGTCCCCGTGCGAATCGGTGAAATTTTTGAAAAAGTCACCGGAGCTTCCATATAGACTCCATACTGTGTTAGGTCACTTGTTTGTCCTACCGGGAAACCCACTTCTATACATTTGCGGTAGGGTTGTGGGGTCTCGTTTTACTCGTCTCGTCATTTAGAACACACTGATATGTTAGGAGTGAATCGGTGAAATCCTTTGAAAAAGTCACCGAGGCCTGCAGGCCCATAGGCCCATACTGCATGGCTATGGGTGTATAGGCCCATACGGTGGACATGTTGGAGTCTAGGTGGGCCACCTATGGTCCACGGTCGAGTGAGGTCTTATTTTGAAGCCTCTATGGAGGAGCACCTTTGACTACAATTCGGTTCGTCCGTGTTCAATAGTCTGCGCATGCACAGTCTGGCCGTAGTATAGAAAACAGGCATTTTGGGTGCTATGTAGGGGTGTGTTTGGGTTAGAGATGAGCTAATCACGGTTCGAATGGGTCGTGTGAGGTGTCAAAGTGAAGCTTGTGTGGGGGTAGAGTCAGAATGGTGTGTTTTTGAATGCATGTCGCGTTAATCTGCGCATGCGCAGTTGGTTGTAGTAAGTAAAGTGGCCATTTTGGGGCAGCGAAGGAAGCTATTTGGGGTCGAGATGGGCTAATCACGGTTCGAATGCGTCCTGAAAGGTGTCATCTTGTAGTTCTCGGGGTGTACACTCCGATTTGAGGGATGTTCGCGTCATCTGTGACGTCATCGGTGACGTCATCGGTACGAGTAGTAGCGAAAGTGGCCATTTTCGGGCAGTACATGAAGGTATTTGGGGTCGAGATGGGCTATTCACGGTTCGAATGCGTCCTGGAAGGTGTCATCTTGTAGTTCTCGGGGTGTACATTCCGATTTGAGGGATGTCCGCGTCATCTGTGACGTCATCGGTGACGTCATCGGTACGAGTAGTAGCGAAAGTGGACATTTTCGGGCAGTACATGAAGGTATTTGGGATCGAGATGGGCTATTCACGGTTCGAATGCGTCCTCGAAGGTGTCATCTTGTAGTTCTCGGGGTGTACATTCCGATTTGAGGGATGTTCGCGTCATCTGTGACGTCATCGGTGACGTCATCGGTACGAGTAGTAGCGAAAGTGGACATTTTCGGGCAGTACATGAAGGTATTTGGGGTCGAGATGGGCTATTCACGGTTCGAATGCGTCCTGGAAGGTGTCATCTTGTAGTTCTCGGGTGTACATTCCGATTTGAGGGGTGTCCGCGTCATCTGTGACGTCATTGATGACGTCATCGGTACGAGTAGTAGCGAAAGTGGACATTTTGTGGGTGCGTGAGGGTGAGTTTGGTGTAGAGATGCACCATCCTTAGTCCGAATGCGTCGTGTGAGGTGTCATTTTGTAGCTCTCGGGGTGTACATTCCGAATTGAGGCATGTCCGAAGCATCTGTGACGTCATCGATGACGTCATCAGTAGGAGTATTAGCGAAAGTGAGCCTTTTGGGGCAGTGCAGGAAGGTATTTGGTGTAGAGATGGACCATCCGCGTTGCGAATGCGTCGTGTGGGGTATCATGTTGTAGCTCTCGGAGTATAGACCCTGATTTCAGGGATATTTATAGCATCTGTGACGTCATTGGTGACGTCATTAGTACAAGTTGTAGCGAAAGTGGGCCTTTTTTAGCAGTGAAGGATGTTATTTGGTGTAGAGATGGACCATCCACGGTCCAAATGGACCGTGTGAGGTGTCATCTTGTAGCAACGCCCACCAACACCATTCTTAATGCTTCAACGCCCTGGTGAAATAGCTCAGAAGCTCTGATATTCCATGGAATTGTCACTAATTCTTCGAAATGCGGTGATGCCCGTCAACGCCCGTCGTTACACCTTAACACTCTAACATAACGCCATGATATAGACCAGAGAGAGAACAACAACAGCAACAAAAACAAGGATGACACATGAGAGAACAACAACAACAACAAGAAGTTTTTTTCATATAGTTTATTCTCCCCAATGTTACATCATACCCACGCTGGGGGAGCCGCGTTGGGTATATTTACAATTCAAGAAGATTCTTATCCAATCAGAGGCCACCATTTGCATGTTTCATATTCGTTCCTGTCCGTTAGATGTATTCTTGTCCAATCACAAGTCTCCATTTCAGAAAGTGCCATCTGAACCGTTTATTCTAATCATCGTCGGGCAGGCCAGGATACCGTTGAGGCAACATATCCTCAGATAGTTGTTTGCGCATTCTGAGTATCTATCAGTGCATGGGTGAATACTTTCATCCGATGGAGGTGGTGGTCAGTTTAACCACGAAGAACGCAACATTGGTCATTATCTCCACTATCCACTTGGTGTTACAATTCAAGAAGACTTGTCCAATCAGAGGCCACCATTTGCATCTGTCATATTCGTTCCTGTCCGTTAGATGTATTCTTGTCCAATCAGAAGTCTTCATTTCAGAAAGCTCCATCTTCGGCCATGTTCGCTTTGAACCGTTTATTCTAATCATCATCGGG
>JAVTVY010014926.1:0-66597 GCA_036873755.1 Hanleya hanleyi
GTGTGGTTTAAAAAGATATGATCATTTGAGTCGGTTGTTTCCTGTCTCGCGCAATATAACTTCTCATAGAATTGTTTTAGTTCCTTCAGAATTTCGTCTGACTGATCCACGATTCCGGTACTGGTTTCTATTTCTGATATGGTTTTGATTATGTTGTTTTTTTTCTCTAGAGAGCAGAAGTAGGCAGAGTTTTTTTCCCCATTTTCAATCCAATTTGCTTTTGACCTAATTATAGCCCCTTCGACTTTCCACTTCCTTGCTTCCTCGAGCTCTTTTTTCTTTTGATCTAGTTTTTCTTCGCTTTTATCGTTGTCTACCGTTGATGTTTTGCATAGTTCATTTTCTAAAATGAGTATTTCATTTTCTATGTTCTTTTGTGCCTTTACTTTCTCCTTCTTCTTTGCCACCGAAAACGGAATAGTTACGCTTCTAATTTGTGGTTTGAGAAATTCAAAAAACAATTGGTCGCTCATGTTTAAGTTTACATTTGCCAGGTCTTCAATATCACCCGACACGTAACATTGGGCAATTGCTTCTTTGATAGTTTGTTTTACTAATGTGATATACTCGGGATCGTCGAGAAGAGTTGTGTTGAACTTCCAATATCCTGGTCCACGTGGGCGACGAGCAAAGCAATATTTGATGCTGACAAAAGCATGGTCGGATCGGTAAGATATTCCGATATCCGCCTTTGGACCTAAAATAACAATATCTTCTGAGATCAAAAAATAGTCAAGGCGACTCTGCTTAATGCCCGAGCTTGTGTTTTGCCGCCAAGTAAAGCGGCGACAAGTTGAATTTTGTCTTCTCCAGATGTCTTCTAGACATAGCCGTACTTTAGCATCAAGGACTTCTAATCTGGCTTTCGGGTTGTTGATCCGCACTAGTGTCCACAGAGAAATCCTGAACTAAATTCCAGTCGCCGCAGGTAAGGATCGTATCATTTTCCATTTCTTTTATGGACTGAAAAAAGTTTTTATAAAATTCGGGGTCGTCGACATTGGGACCATATACATTAGCTAGGGTTAGTTTAGTGTCCTGTATAGTGATGTCTAGTACAATGTATCTGCCATCTTAATATTATGGATTAAGAATACTGGTCAGCGATACGGATTTGATATTTTTGGAACATCATGATGTCTTGGCGGCATCATTGAAAACTGTTGACCGCTTCTCTCTTGCAGGAAACAAGCCTATGTTGATGTATGCAATGATTGTCTTTTTGAATTTGGTGCTAATACTGTTATATGGAATATGGAATAGGTCTTTGGATTATGGACGCGGATATTCTCTAATGGACGACGGCTGGATTATGAATGACGGACTAGACGCTTGTAATTGTTTAGATTGATGAAAAGTAACATCGAGGTTGTCCCTGAACAATATGGCGACACCTGTGCTGTTTGATTTTCCGTGACTATAAAAAAAGTGTGTACTTCTGACCCCAGTCCCCCTCCTACGAGACCTCTGTTTCTGTAGAGCCATGGGTATCCTGGAGACAGATAATATCGCATTTTTTCTTTTTAAGCCAATGAAACACGTCGACCCGCTTCTTCTGATCAGAGTGGAGCCCTCTGACGTTCATACTGAGTAAAGTTACGTCGCTGAAGACTGGTAAACGACACAAACAAATTCATGGGTACCGATGGGTTTCAACAAGATGTTATTTGTTCCCAGCTTTGTTAGTAAAACAGGACAGGTAGTGTTACATCATACAGACAGTAAAAACAACATTCCACAGCAAACACGGAAAAATTGGTGGCTTAACCCGCGCCAAAAATATAATTGTAATTCTCACCATGACAGTTGTGAGATCAGTTATAGACATAGTCCCTCTAATACATGAGAGTTCACATGCTTAAACCATTTCAGAAGACTCTCACTGAATAGAGAACGGAATAATGAGAGAGTAATGGGTGTATATTATTTCTAATCGATACTGTGTATATTTAATTTATAATTAATAAAATTTGTATCATAGTGAAAGGCCATATATAAGCGTATTAAAATGTCCTTATGAAGCGATCCTCGTAACGAACCTGATGAAGAAGAAAGAAAGGAACGCGCACTGTTTTTTGTCATTTGTGACAGCATAAGATTTGCTTAAAAAACACGTTAATTAATTGTCTATGCCATAACTCCCTCGGAAATACTGCTTAAGTATTGCAGCATGTTTGTGGTATAAGTTTAATATCTGGGAGCAGTTTAACTTGAAAACCTAATATCCCCAAAAATCGGGCCACGTTCACAAACAAATACACACGCGGTTCAACCGTTATTTCGTCAATTTACTTGGCACGTCGTTACTTCCTGGCTATGGCAGGGGTTTATGCGAACAATAGACCTAGTCAAGGAGTGTCAGCTCGCAATTTTTCATCATTCCGGCGATAGCGCAGAGAGTTTGGTGGGAGGGCCATAATGCCCCTCCAGGCCTTCTAGGGTTAAGACTTGTAGATTTACCTGTGTAATATATCCGCTCTTTTCATCTATATCCACATATAATCAGGGTCTGTATCCATGGCACCCATTATCAATGCGTACCAATTCGTTCTTTCACAAAAGTCATTTCATATCGACCAGTAATATTACCCAGCATTTCCACGCAATTAATCATACACTTATACTGTGTCATGTTTCTCAGCATCAGGTATCCAAGTATTGCCCCTCCTTTTGCCTAAGCACCGAATCCCATCCAACCTGTATCTCACCGGTGAAATAATGTACATTCCCATTTGTCATTTTTCCTCACTGAATGGAAGAAAATTCGATCGAGGTATGCTCCCATATATAACATGTATATATATGATCGTCACATGACTATTGAATTCAATTTTATGGAAAAGAAATTTCATCTTTCTTTCTGCAAAATGCCAATACGATATATATTTAAATGGACCAGGAAAATTAGAAGATCTGGAAATTGTCGTGGAATAAATTACTTCGCTCTGGCTGTGAAGTCAATACAGCGGCAGCGTCATTTTTAAATTAAATGAAACGTCAATCAAGGAATGGTGTCTCCCTAGTGCCAATAATTCTTCAAACGCTATCGAATTAATGACATTGTCAATGCAACCACTGACTCAATTTCAAGAGCGTTTACAGTCAATCAAATTCAGTGTATTTTTCTACAAAGCAAATCATCAAAATTTGCAGGCTTTGGGTATTTGTTTTTCACTGAAAGAAGTATTTTTCGATCGAGGTGGTCGCTATATAGGGGACATTTCATCCTCCAAGATAAGTCTTTCTTCTATCTCTAGCAAATCATAGCCACCATAAGCAAATATGACCGAGGTAACATCGATAAAGAAATGGACTCGAATCATCAATCACTGAATTGGTTTCTGTTTATTACTTCAGATAGTCATAATCATCATTTGTGAATATCACTGGAGATGTAAGTACAACTTAAACGGAAGGCATGCTACATTAATTTACTGTAAAAAAATCGACCTGTTTCAGAAATCCTGTTTTACTACCTACTAATTTATTACTTGCGTCATGCTTTTTCACAAACAAGATAAAACAACTGCGTTACCAAAGAAATTGGTTGTGTCCGGTGTTACAAATCAATCCGCCAGTTAGGAGAAGCCTCATTTAGCTATCTACTCATTTGTAAGATGCCCATGCGACCAGAATTCGTAACACTGGAGATCACAGAATTTTCAAAACAATTATCGCAGATTACTTAGAGAATATACCCTGTTTTCACATATCGAAACGGCATATGTTATCAACAATATATTACTGTCACATGAATTCACCATAATAAGTGTTACAGATTACATCTGGGAATCTCCCATATTTCCAGGTAATATCGACAATCGTTCCCAAAGCTGTACATGTTTATACCATATACTATACCTTTGGTTCATGCGCCGTTACAGATCTTCGGTGAAGCTGAGCAGAATAGCAATAATTTTAAAGTAAAACACTGTCGAATTAATATCAAAGAATATCCTTTAACCATGTGAAATAAGAATTAAGTTAGAAAACGTAACTCACATTATTTGATGGCGATTTAAACCGTCAAGTGATGCTCCGCAAACTTAATCTGCAAAAGGTCGGCGAGAGGCATGCTGTCTGAAATCTTGGCAACTAGGGTTTCTTAAGACGTCACCAGATTGACCTCTTTCAAACGTTCATAACTACGTACTCAAAACAGAACTATAGCAACAAAATTAAATGCCGGCTTGCATCCAGTAAACGTAATAATTACTGAACGTCTAACGTACTGGGCAGGAGAGTTGCCATACTACTAATGCTGGCCGAAAAACATGTTGCCCGAAAGAAATGACCGCAGCGTCAGAAAATGAGCTTAATGATCCGAGGTCCCTTCAATATTCCCCATCCCTTCATATTCTTCTCAAAACTGCTTCCCCTACAGATGATTAATAATTAATCAGTAATGATTCAATATGTCCCCATGAACAGTACAGTAAATAGTTAGGGCTGTTAGGGATTTTTTGGTTCACATTCTTCCAAAAGCACCAAATTTGGCCCGTATGTCGCCCATACCACACTATTGCGATTTTTGACGGGCGCCAAGACGGGCGTCTCCTAGGGCCGCCATATTCGGCGAAATTCAATATGATCGCCACCCGGGTTAGAGATCAACCGTAGTTAAATAACTAAAAGGGCTAGAAATATGAATAATAGCACTTTGTAGCGGTTTGGGGGGTCGGAGAATCTGATTGTGATCTTATTTCACCGATTTGAGGTCAAGGTCACCCGAAAGGTCATTTGGGGGACAAACTCGCCATTATCAGTGCTTTTGGGGCAAGATATATAAACGGCCTCATTCTATTGGTTTCCAGGGTTGAGTAACCCGATTCTGGCGTTATTTTGGCGATTCGGGGCAATATTTCATTTGAGAGTCGCGATAGAGGTCATCCGAACCAGAGGTAAATTGTAGGTATAACACCAAAAGAACCACAAATAATACCATAGGATTTGTGGCATTCTCCGATTTTGATCTTATTTTGAAGATTTGCGGTCATCCCATTTTAGGGTCAAAGGTCAAAGATCAACAGTTACCAATAAGAACAATCGAACGAAGATTATTCAGGAACAAATTATATTAAAATACTTCGGAGAGGACATCTGCTGACAAAATGCCGCTACGCCGCTATATGTATTTAAATGTTCGAAATACAATACAAAGACCGCTTTAGCAACAACATACCAATGATTATTAGTACCTATACCTTCTGGCTTGCGCTCTCAAGAAACTGTGAAGTCGGGTCGCACCCAGTGAGGCTGTGGAAGAGGGGTAGTGCCAAGGATTTGACGGACCGAGATCGGAACAAATGATATGGACTGGAATGTCACAATATTTTTTTCCAGTACCGAAGTCCACCAAGAGTTCCGATAGACCGAGGGTCTTCAAAGACCGGACATCGCTGTCCATCGTGCGAACATAGACTGTTGTATGACCCTCCTCCGTGGCATGTGCTAGATGCAGGAGGACCCTGGTGTCCGCCTCGGAATGGTTGCACGGTTGAAGTATTGTGAGGTCACAATGCCTGTTGAAGAACACGGACTCAAAACGGGTACACAGAAGGAGCTTTCCGCTCATGTCAGTCTTGGAGATCTGTGTGAATGAGAACGGTTCCTTTTTGTTAACATTTTTTAAGAAGCTGCTATAGATTCATACTTCGGGATTTTAGGGGTTCAGGAAAAAGTATTGTGACATTCAAGTCCAAACCATCTGTTCCGATCTTGGTCCGTCAAAGTCTGTGGCACTACCTCTCTTTCACAGCTTAACGGGGTGCAAGACGACTTCACAGTTTCTTGGATGTGGCAAAAAAGACCGCCTGGGCGGCCTGTACAAGCATATCGGACCCCGACGACACACTAGTGGCTCTCACGCATGATCCTGACACTCTCGAGTCCGTGCATATGGAGCTTATAGAACGCTTCAACCTACTAATGTACAGCAAGGGATGTGGTGCAGCCGGTGTCAATGAGGCCAAGCATCACCTCTTCACTGCTGCAACCAGATCGCTGGAAAACATCCCACCTCCCTGCAAGCGAGTTTCTACTGGAGTCACCTCACTCCAGCAGGAAATCCCTGACTTCAGTGAATGGAGCTGGCACAAAGATTGCACCAGTACATGGCAACCGCTATGGACCACTCTCAGCGACGCTTCTATCGCATATGCCATTCTCATGCACTTTGTCTGACTCAAGGCATGCACGGGAAGGTACAAATGCAACTGTGCCGATGTCCGATACACGACCCTCTGCAAATGCGAAGGCGGGTGCGTTAATAACTAGGGCGGTGATGACAAGTATTATTTATTGCTGGCATCCTAGAGCGCAAGCCAGAAGGCATAGGTAGTAAAAGTAATCATTGGTATACTGCTGCTTAAGCGGTCTTTGTTTTGTATTTTGAACATTTAAATGCACGTAGCCGCATAGTTATAGCATTTTGTCAGCAGATGTCATCTCCGAAGTATTTTAGTAACATTTGTTCCTGAATAATCTTGTTTCCATTGTTTTTAGTAGCAATTGTTGATCTTTGACCTTTAATTCTCAAATGAGGTGACCATGACCTCAAATCGTCAAAATAAGGTCAGAATCTAATTCTTCGACGCCACAGAGCCCTATGGTATTATTTGTGATTCTGGCCCATTTGGTGTTTCCTACAATTGACCTCCGGTTGATCTCTGTTTCGGGTGACCTCTGTCGTGAACTTCACATGCAATATTGCCTCAAATTGTCAAAATATGGCCAGATTCGGGTTACTCAACCCCGAAAATCGACAAAAATGAGTTAGTTTGTATATCTCGACTAAAAACCACTAAAAATGACGAATTTGACACCAAAATGACCTTTAGGGTGACCTTGACCTCAGATCGTTGAAATAAGATCAGAATCAGATTCCCCGACACCGATAACCACTAAAAAGTTGTATTATTCATGATTCTAGCCATTTTGTTGTTTTAAATACGATTGGCCTCTAACCCGGGTGGCGGCCATAATGAATTTCGCCAATATGGCGGCCCCAGGGGGCGACTACCTTGGTGCCCGTCAAAAATCGAAAAGGTATTGTATGGGCGACATATGGGCCAAATTTGGTGCTTTTGGAAGAATCTGAACCAAACAGTCCCTTTTATGCCCTAACATCCCGGACTAAAAAGCGTGCACGGGAGACCAATCATCACAGGGATCAACTTGGGATCTTGTGATATTTTTTTTAAATATGCAATCAGTATATTTGTCTGCGGGGTCGTCTGACTTCTTGTCGGTACGCCTGCATCGTTTTCCACCACTCTTTTAATGCTGGATTTAATATATATATGCTGACTCCGTTTTTTATAACGCTCTTTTTAGACTGCGTCACGGTGGGGTAGGGCTGAGAACACCCATATTGTCTTTCATATTTTATAAGCGTATATACGATATGCTATAAAAAATATCACAGAGCCTGGTGTAGAGCACAAATATACTGCGGTAATATGTACAGATGGAAGTATTATATTCCACATTCAATATGTAGCAGGCGTACAATTGTGCTTTCCAATACACGGTGGCCTTAAATTGAATTAACATAAAACCTATAAAATCTATTCTATTATGAAATTTATCTCTGGCACGCATATTAATTGCAATAAAATGCACAAGAACATGTATGTTGGCAAATATTGCGGGTAAAAATAACTAAAATATCAAGAAATTAATAATACCTCTGCTACTCCCGATTCAAAGGCACGATTTTTTTCGGTTGCTAGGGTGAATCTGGGCGGATGTTTCAAATATTGATCCTGTAAATACTATGAAATCATTCTCAATACAACATTGATCCTTCAATGATTATTACTGAGAGAATATGAAAGTTTGATTTTCACGAGCATTGTCGTTCAAATTATTCATTTGTGCTTATAAAACAATCAAAGAGCAAAAAGTGATACTGTATCCGAAAAAACTGATCGCTGGGCAACTCAGAACCTCAAAGGTTTTGTTTAAACAAGAAATGGGGAAATAGATAATGATACAGTCTAGGGAAAGTTAGCCGACAGTCGGGTTTCGAAGCGAAACGTCCCGCATTACACTTCAGAAGACAATAATAAATGCAAGTAATGCATTTCACCTGAAGCATATTTGATGTACATGTATGTACGAAATATGACGTCCTATGTCACGGCGTCGTTATATACGTAGCTCCAAATCACAACAGCAATGCTTTGTTAGCTACCAAACCCCCTACAGAACATCGTATACGTGATTATGCGCTTTTTTAAAGACTTGTTCTTTTTTACAGGCCAAACAAGTTGCTGATCGCGTGGATAGAATTTACGGAAGATGAACATCAGTGGAAACACTACGGATGTCATCAACGGCACCAGGAATTGCATGGAGAATGGCGGCCTATCAACTACGTCCGAACTTTCCAAATATATTGCTGTTAATATCACTGACACGTTAATCCGGTCTTTTGGTGTGGTGTTAGCATGCACCGGAATGTTGTTCAACTTCTATGCTCTCAAATCGGCTATAGCTGTGCCGTCAGGGAATTTGAAATCAAAATATTTCATAGCGAATATGTTGTTAGCCGATTTTCTGTTACCGTTGTTCTCTTCCTTAGATATAATAGGGTATATTGTTTACAGCTTCGGGGAAACTAGTGACAACCTTCTTACCTGTGTCATCTTGCCAAACAGAATCTGTACACCAGTAATATATTATTATCAATGTTTGGCTTCTCTTGTTTTGGCGTGTGACAGATTCTACGCCATTCTAGCTCCTCTGCAGTACTATACACGTAGCTATTCCAGATTGCAGTTATTCTCTATTATAGGTGTCACCTGGGCTATTCCGCTGATGTTGATTCTCCCTGCTGCTTTCATTCCTTTCATGAAACCTTCGAAATTGGTGGAATCACGAATATGTTATATGTTAATGGAAGGTCACAGAGCCTGGACAGCCGTCGTCCGCTCTTACATTTTAATCACTGTAGGTATAGTTACATTTTCTATCTACATGATACTGTTTATATTATTAAAGCGAATAAGGAGAGCTAGTATCGCTGTGACTGACGCACGGTCCACGAACAAGAACACAGCTGTATCCTTGGCCATTACGTATTTTATTGTACACTGTACGTCCTTGGCATTTTTCCTCCCCGGTCCCATTTACTCCGAACTCGCCAAACTGGACAGCGTTCAACTGAACAGATCAACTCGTGGTATACTTACCTCACTCTATCGCGTCAATCCTATTGTTGACCCCATAATCTTGACTCTCAGAATACCAGCCATCAAAGATCAAATGAAGCGTATGATAACTGTTAACTGTTTATCACCGGTAGAAGTGAGTCAAACTACCGCGCTGTCAACTGTAACTTAAGGGTAGATACATTCTGGAATTCCCTGACAAGACTGGGTTTATGCTGTCACTGTGTCTATGCTGGCGTTACACGACAAAGTTCTCTGCCGGCCAATTACGTTAGATCAAAGAAACCATCTATAACCTCATACTTGTACGTCTAAACTTGGAAGTTATGTTCCTCGTGATTTCTGTAGACACAAATTGTTGCATCCGCACATGTTCAGAAATTATTATGTGGCTCTCATTATGCACGTGTATACATTTAGGCACACGTGCATTACCAAACGTTGTGAAATCAGTGTATTTCGATGCGAAGTTCCGTCTTCATAATTCTGCCAAATTGCGTTTTCTATTATTGTGTATGGCGAACGCGTGTTACTGACAGTGTGCAATTGAAGTATACATGTAGTAGGTATCTCTTTTGAATAAAGTCTATCTACATTTTGTTTGCTGTCCGGAAGACTCGAGTTGATTTTTTTGTCTGGCAAACATTACAGTATTAGCCAGGAATATGACAATTTTCGCTTGTCCTGCTGATGGTGGTGCGCCCCGCCTAGCAACATCCAGAGCAATAGACAGCTAAAATATCCCCGTTATAATTCTCCCATCCAACCACTCGAACTCACGTCTTGTCTCAATCAGTCCCAACCCTTATCTGACAAAGAACCCGTGCAGACTCCCGAATCGTCCGTGCCCCGCAGTATTCCAAACCCCTATCTTCGGGACCAAACCGGTTCGGGGCGGTAATGATCGGAACTATAGCCGAAGATCATGCAATCTACTGGCATATACGGTTCGTTTTGTCACGCCAGTGACTAACAGTCTTGAGCTTATAGCTACCTCTACAACATCCCTCCCCATTTTCTTTTCAGCGAAGATCTTACTTCGCCCTGCTAGAACCTTTCCCTATCCCAGGCATTCGCCGTTCTAGCGCTGCCAACAATTACTAAATACGAGACTGAGAAGTGAATTTTCCATGTTATATCACATGTATCAAAATCCGTAACATGCAGTGTACAAAATACACTGCTTTCTAAAAATACCCAATTTCAAAAAAATGGTACCCATCCCATTAGTTCAGCCTCCTTAACAGACTGTCTATAATTACATCCAAACCCACTAAAAATCTCACTCTATTTAGCAGCCTCATGGGACCGATCACTTTAATTCTCAAAAATATAATCCGCAGGCCAGCCTACCAGCTACATGGCCGCAATAAATACAAAAACATCATCCAACCCACGACTGGAACCAGCCCCTATAACTACCAGCTGTTCAGACTATAAATTGGGCTCCCATTCTCCTTCCCCTAATAATTTTAAGGCTCGCCTTCATCAGCGGCCAGCAATTCCGAGTGGACGTGGCCCTCCAAGGGCGCACGCACGAAGAGCCAGAAAGGTGTGAGCTCATCACACGTCTGCTGATCCAACGCATACACAACTTCGCAAACGGCTACTCCACCAGAGAGAATGAGCATCTGTGGCGGATGAACATGATCATAAACGCTAGTTCCCCTCGGATATTCAGCTCACACAAAAAAAAATCCTTCAGCTCAAAAATAGAAAAAGGCTGAGACCATAGAAAAGTTTCGAGACCATAACCAAACAATGCCGCACCAGACACTCGCCCGTAGTGGTTATCTTGCTGCTGCGAATTATGGACAAATGACACGCACTCCAAGATGGTCGACAAAACTCTCACCAGGGTTCCATGGCGAAGACATTGGAGGGAGAAGCGCCCTTCTCTCTCAACCCCAGGTCTCCGACATGGTTAGCCGCCATACACATTATCGTACATATATCCTCCTTGTCACTCCATAAATTTAACTTCACCTCACACAGACTTTCATGAACGTACCACACAACTTAACACACACAGAAAAACACACAATAAACAGTTATTAAATCTCAACAGGAGCCACACAGCAATGCAATTAACACGTAGACCTACAACACAGAATCTCTAAACACACGAATTCTCGAACCACACAGCAAATATCCAACACAGGCGTCCAGCACCCGGTTTCCTCACATAGAATAGTTAAACAACTCATCACAACACACTACACGTATAACGCCGCAGCGCAAATCCCAATGTTCGACAAACACCGAAGTTCTCCAAAAAACACCATAATTCAAGAACAACAATAGTTCCGAAATACATATTACATAACACACTACCAACAATTTGGATATATGTACTCCCAAATCGGATAATTTCACACAGAAAATCAAAACCAAATACAATACATCTACCACTGCATACACGTGATGGCATATCCCTACAAAGCTGACACACAATACTACATCTCTTTAGACGCATATAACAAAATGCGTCACCAATGACCCATCAACTAGCTTCACCATTTAAGTCACTGGTACTGCGAAATGGAGCCCACATTAAACAAGTCAACACTCCATAAAAATTCAAACTGCAAAAACCTTCGTTTCCCCAATAATTAAGGCATTGTCTCTAAAATCCACAATAAATCCATAGGGTAAGAAGAAATCAAACCTAACAACAGAACGTCAACCGAGGGTACCACCGCTGTATTCCCAGAACAGTGAAAATCAGAGATGGAAAATGGGGCCTCCCGAACTAGCATTCCCATGCTGGTCATTCCTCGCAATGCACCATTCAACCGAATAGGTGAAGACGATAACCCCTGCAGACCCAACCTCGCAAATAAATCTTCACTCAGGACGGTGATTTAGGCGACCGTGTCTACCACAGCAGTCACCGGCACAGACCCAACCTTAACTGGAATGGACATCGCCCACCCCTGGGAACGAGACAGATTAACATCTCTAGCTGCTGCAGTAAGTTCCGCAACACTTGCCTCGTCCCTCGTGGACGACCACACACCGCCATTTGTAGTTGTCAATTTAGCCCACCCATCTAAACCACTTCTAACGGGACAAAAATGGCTTACGTGGCCGGGTTTACGGCACGAGTAACCGAGTCGTTGTGGTCGGAAGAGCTGCGATGACCGAAGGCGAGGGTATCTCTACATTAACCGTCCTACATGTGACTGTCTGAAAATCCAACTCTCTCAGAGTATATCGTGATGAGTTCACATAAGTCGAGGCTTTCGAGATTGTTGTGAGACTCTTCTCCATAGCAAATCTCACAGCTTGTATTTCTCTACACCCCCTAAGAAAATGTTCCACCGCTACTGATTTTTACCGGTGCATTCGGATACCCGTCCCTTGCCGATCTAGAGCATGTAAAAGCAAACTCCTCTGAAGTGTTCTCAGGACCATGCTCTTCCGCCTGCAAACGCAGCCTAACTGCACGAGGAGGTTCCCTACTGTTATAATGGCATTCCATTGCTTTTAGGAGCATATCAGACGAGGTTTTGACTGTCTCCGATTGGTAGCTGCTAAACACCATGGCATCGCCATGAATACAATCAGTTAATTCCTTAAGACCCTGGACTTTATTCCACTTCCTACTTTCAGTTTCCAACTGAAACTTGACCCTGAATGGAACCCAGTGCCCTCTGATTCCTGAAAACACTAAAGTATTGGGAAGCCGGGGACTTTGCCTACGCTGGCGTTCTCTGGATACATGTCGTTCGGTTAATCTGGATCTGGACGAGCACCTACTGCATTAATTAGGAGAGACCTCAACCTTCCACTCAGTATCAGTAGCGGACACATCGGCCAGAATCCCATAATCTATATCCCTCTGAAGATATTGCCCCCCACCATAGCATTGTCTGATAAAAACACATTTCTATCTACTGGGCAATGGAAGTTTGGGAGTGCAGGTGATGCATTCACTTGAACATGGGGTTCATTCTGTTGAACAAAACCTGCATTTAACTGATTTGGAGTCTCTCCCCCACTCTCTTCAACCAATTGTTCAGGTGCGTTATTTACAACAACATTATGTGTTGAGTCCGCCTGACCAGCGTTCCTTGTTGTGTGTTCAGATGTCACGTGAGATGAAATCTCTGACCCTTCCCTGCTTGGAGCACTAAGAAATGCAACAACAGTCTTAATATCTACACCCAATTGTTCCACCTTACCATCAACTTAACCTACTTGAGAATACATTTGCTGACCTAATTGTTTACCGTGTGTAACCATTTGCTGACCTAATGTTTACCTTGTGTAACCATTTGCTGACCTAATTGGTCGACCTTATTATCTACTTGGTCGACCTTATTATCTACTTGGTCGACCTTATTATCCAATTGACTCAATTGGCGTCCATGAATATTCACCTTTTCATCCAATTGGCTTAAATGAATCCCATATGCCTTGATATTGTCATGCAAATGACCCATTTCTACTTCCAATGCATCCACTTGGGCGGTTATTCCAACTTTCCATGATGCAATGATTTCTTCTAATCGACGGTCAACTAAAGCACTAATATATTCCGGACTTCCCGACAAGTCGAAACCTGTTATCTGTCGCCCTAGCTCTAGATCGGTTATATGCCCGGCACTAAACTGAGTCGCCTGCATAAAATCTTTAAACCTAATCAACATGCCAGGCTCAAATCGCATTCAATAAACAACGGAGTCAATTTATCCGGCCATTGGCCACGAACGGTCAAAATGCCACTAGTGACTAGTCACAAGACAATAATACTGTATATACGGCGACGCCAAGTTTATTGAATGAATACGACAGATGCACTATTTCCAAGAAATGTTGACAAGTTCAGCCGGCTATATACCAGAACAAAAATAAGATAGCACGGATAGAATTGAACACACGACTAGTTTCATAACGAAAGAGGGAGAAAACAGCTAACCGACCGCTATGTCACACGAACCTGCGTGTTCTTAATATTATCAAATTTCATTATTGCGTAGCTAGCCTGCCGGCCGAGACAAAGAAAAACCTATGCTCAATTGTCTAATTCAATCGACAGCCTGCCAGTTGTGAAAGGATTTATACAGAATTGTCTACTTTTGATTATAGAATGGCTCCACACGTCAGGATGACCCAAACCCCCTAAACAACACACGATGGAAGTCAGCCAAAAACACATGGGACTGGGGGAACGCGATACAAGAATACAAAAAATGGCGGAACTTCACACCGTGATTGTTTACCGGAGTTTTATCAATTTCACAGGCCTAAATAGGTTCTCAAGCGTGGAAAAAAATATATTTCACTTCTGACAACAGTTGAAGTAGTGGTGCGCCCCGCCTAGCAACACCCAGAGCAATAGAGAGCTAAACTATCCCCGTTATAATTCTTCCATCCAACCACCCGAATTCATGTTTTGTCTCAATCAGTCCCAACAATCATCTAACAAAGAGCCCGTGCACACTCCCGAACCATTCGTGACCCTAAGTATTTCAGACCTCTATCTTTGGGACCAATCCGGTTCGGGGCGGTAATGATCGGAACTATAGCTGGAGATCATGCAATCTTCTGGCATATACGGTTCGTTTCGTCACGCCAGGGACTAACAGTCCCGAGCGGATAGCTACCTCTACAACAATTGTATGAAAGAGAGAGAGTGAGAGAATTAAGGTTTAATCTCGCATTCAGCAATATTTCAGCTATATAGCGACGACCAAACAAAATTCTAAGTAATCAATTCAAAAACTCGGTAAACTAATGCGTTAAAACAGGTACAAACATTAAAATTTGTACAACAAACCAATCTCTCTCAAATAATTTAAATACAATCCTCTTTCACTCTGCTAAAAAGATCTTCCAGCGTAGCTGCTCGATAAAAAGTATCTCTTACAATTAAAAAAATCTATGCAGTCTATGAGAATATATTTCACCGTGAGATCTTCATCGCAAGGTATACACCTTGGAATCGGCTCCTGTTTCAATAAATATTCATGAGTCAATCGTGTGTGACCGATCCTACATCGTCTGATCATGGCCTGGTCGAAACGCTTATGACTGTTCAGATGAGTATATAACCAACCGTTTTTTTGAACTCGTGAAGTTTGTTATTTCCCATAGTATCCCATAAAGATTGAAACAGCTTTCTGACATAAGCGCAGATAGATGGTCTGAAATCGCTGTATGGGATTCCGACGGGATCAACTTCTTCATCTAGAGCTGCCTTAGCCAATCTATCAGCTTCAGTGTTGCCTTTGATTTCAACGTGACTAGGCACCCAACAAAACACAATATCTATCTGTTGATCAAATCTGGTGTCATATAATTGCAGAATTTTCAAGATGGTGGGATGAGTTGAATTTTCACTTTTAATTGCTTTAAGGCATGATAGTGAATCTGAGAATATGACATATTTTTTCCTTCTAGTGGATCCAATACCTTCTAAAGCTGATAATAGAGCTTTTGCTTCTGCAGTAAAAATGAAACTTTTACCTGGCAGACGATATGTTTTAGTTTTGGAACTAAAGATAGTAGCACATGCTACTCTCTCACCATCTTTAGAACCATCTGTATAAATAGCCTGATGTGATCTGTATTTCTCTCTCAGTAGACCAAATTCTTGTGTATACACGAGCTGGCTCGTGTCGGCCTTTTTATATTTAGTCAGTGAAATATCTACTTCTGGCGTGGCTAACATCCATGGTGGAGTTGGCAAGAGCTCGTTAGGTAAAATTTGACTAACTTTAATACCAGCTGCTACAAGGTGTGGTTTCATACGGATTCCAAGAGGTGGAATAATCGAGGGTTTTTGTGAATATAAATCTGCGTACTGAGGGTTGAACACACAGTTATATGCAGGATTTGAGTGGTTCGAATGCAGTTTTGTGATATATTGCAGCGATAATTTAGTTCTCCGAAGTTCTAAAGGAAATTCATCCGCTTCGACATACAACCTTTTTTATTGGGTAATGTTCTGAACGCACCGAGGCAAAGTCTTAGTCCTTGATGGAGAATAGGATCTAGCTTTGCCAAGTTTGACTTGCTTGCACCATTGTAAACAATAGAACCATAATCGAGTTTGGAATGAACAAGTGATCGATATAAATGAAGAAGAGTTTGCTTTCCTCCCCCCTCCACTTATAGCTGGCAACTACTTTCAACAAGTCTAGAGCTTTCGTGCATTTGGCTTTTAAGCAATTTATATGTTATTTGAATGTTAGTCGTTGATCAAACAAACAATATGCCTAGAAATTTGACCTCTTTTACTACTTTGATTTCAGTTCCGTCCTATTTTAGTTCTGGATCTTTGTGCTGGAAATATTTTCTGCAAAAGTGTATACAATTTGTCTTAGCTCTGGAGAATTTGAAGCCATTTTCTAAACACCATTTCTGAATTCTGTTCAGACAAAGTTGTAATGTTCTCTCAATATTGTGTATACTTTTCCCACTACACGATATATTGAAATCGTCTACAAAAAGTGAGCCATCAATTGATTTATTCAGAACTGCAGCCAAGCTGTTGATCTTGATACTAAACAGAGTAGTAGACAAAATACTGCCCTGTGGGATACCCTGGTCTTGATCAAAATGATCAGACATAGTTGTACCCAAACGAATTTGGAATTGTCTATCATTCAAAAAGTTGGAAATAAAAACGACCTTCTAATCCCATCTTTTGAAGATCTTTAAGAATCCCGTATTTCCACGTAGTATCGTAGCCTTTTTCTAAATCAAAAAAGATAGAAACCACATGTTCGTTCTTGGCGAAAGCATTCTTAACATACGAATCTAATCTGACTAAATGATCAATGGTACTTATATTTTTCCGGAAACCAGCTTGAATATCAGTAAGTTTCTTTTCAGTTTCCAGGTACCAAACAAGGCGATCATTTATCATGCGTTCCATTGTTTTGCAGACACAGCTAGTCAGTGAAATCGGACGATAATTACCAGGGTCTGTATGGTCACGACCTGGCTTTGGTACTGGTATAACTATGGCATTGTGCCATGACGGAAGAAATTCTTCTCTATACCAAAGTCTATTGAATATGCGTAATAGGATTTCCAGAGATGATTCCGGTAGATGTTTCAAAATCTGATAATGAATATTATCAGGGCCTGCAGCAGAATCATGAGCTTTCGTGAGAGAAGCATGAAGTTCTTCAATTGTAAACGAAGCGTTATATCCTTCATGGTTACCGGAGGTGAATTTAATTTCATTTTTCTCTTCTCTTTTTTGGAAACTTTGAAATTTAGGTACATAATTTCCTGATGAAGAGTTTTTGGCAGTTGTTTCTCCTAATTTATTTGCAATTTCTACTCTGTCAGTAATGACCTGATTTCCATCGTTGAGATGATGAACGCTGGACTTGGAGCTTTTACCTTTTATTCTTTGGATCATATTCCAAACTTTTGTTATTGGAGTATGAGTATTCATCTTAGAAACATAATTTCTCCAAGAATCACGTTTATTCTGTCTCATGGTTCTACGAGCTTTAGCTCTTGTAACTCTGAGATCTTCAAATTTTCAGGATTAGGATGTCGGCGGAAAAATCGTTCAGCCTTCTTTCTACATTTTCTTGCTTCTTTACAGTCATCATTAAACCAAGGTTTCTTAATATGTGCAACTCCTGAAGATGTGAGAATGGTTTGGTTGGCAATTTCTATCAACATATCTGAGAATAGCTGTATAGGATCTGAAGCATCAGCGAAGGAGACTGATTGTGGTTTTTGTGAACAAAGCTTTTCAAATTCGGAAAGCTTTCTCGAAATTAAACCTTGTGAAATCAGGGTCATCAGCTGAATGAACAGCTTTTAGGACAGTGGGAAAGTGATCACTTCCACAAAGGTCATCATGAACAGACCAAGAAAATTCTTCAAGAATAGGAAGGTCGCAAAGTGAGATATCCAATGCTGAATAGGTTCCATGGGCCGAGGACAAATGTGTATAAGAACCATCATTAAAAATACACAAAGAATTATTTGATATAAAATTTTCGAGAATTTTACCTTTACAATTGTCTTCATTATCCCAGAGGATATTACGACCGTAAAATCACCCATCATTAAACAAGGTTTCGGGAGTTGATCGTAAAGATCTTGAAGTTCATTGAGTCGGAGATTACCAGAAGAATGTATGTACACCGTGCATAATGTGAAAACAGAATTGAAGGTGATACGAACTGCTACAGCTTGTAAATCTGTCACTAAATCAACAGGACTGTGTAAAACACCCATTTTAACCAATATTGAAGAACCGCCTGTAGCTTTTCCATTTTCGTCTAAAGCGTATGAATGATAAGGTGTGTATTGGCGAAATTTAAATTTATCTTTATCTGCTTTCTTCAGAAAGGTCTCGTTGAGACAAACAGCTGATGGTTCATAATCTTGAGTTAATAATTGGAGTTCATTTAAATTTGGCCAAACTCCTCTGCAATTCCACTGAACGATAGTTGGTGGCTGAGCCATCTTTAGTCTGTATATAGAAATAAAACACAAAACTGCCCAAGCCAAGATATATAAGGTTAGCTTAGCCATTATGTACGTTTTATTTTGGGTAATTCTTTGTGACCTTTCTTTTTGTTTTTCATTTGTTCTCTCTTGTCTTTTTTTCTTTTCCTTCTTATAAACTTCTTTCTCTCTCTCTTGTCCCAACAAGTCCTTCGACCTTTGGTTCAAAGAAGTTTCGCCTTTTAAAGGACGATCATTACACTCATGATACTGCTCATCTGAAAGCATGGGTGAATTGTTGGTAGGAGTGGGAGTAGCATCGACTATTTTAGGCTCTTTGCCGGATTCGATATCTATGGTATTCTCTTTTTCCTTCTTTTTCTGATTCGAGGTAGCTTTATTACTACAAGACTGTTGACTACTTTCTTTTTCTGTGACCTCCTTCATCACTTTCTCGTTTGGTGTAATGTTTACATCTACACCGGAGTGAATAGGATTAATGAAGGAATCCGCCGACTGCACAGGTGCATCCTGACCCGAAACACTACCAGTATCCGGTAAGTTGTCACCCTTCAATTCAACTTCCGGAGTTAATACTATGTCAACACTTTCAGTCTGATCAGAAATCGACTTCTGATCCCCTGACTTCCGAATTACAACCTTCATCCATCGCGTCATCGAGACACTCGTAGTGGTTTGAGGATTTCTCATTGTTCCAGGCGGAGACTATCCTCTGATGACGTTCGGTGGGCTTGCCATCACGGCCTACAGTCTTCCATAAATCTATATAGTGCTTTTGTTTCTGCTGGAGAGCCTCGGCGAACAGTCTTTTTCGAACTTCTGCGGGCGGAACAGGGCAAGAATTTGAGGAATCATCTTTTCTATCGTTAGCTGCGTTATCTTCAGGAACTGGTTTGGCCTTTGGACAGATTTGTTTAAGGTGTCCTTCCTGATGACAGATCAGGCATTTATTTTTTAAAGGACACCTCGAGTTCATGTGATCTGCTGAACCACAAGTATAACATGTTTTTACTTGACCGTTATACCATACAGGAAGTCTCATACCTCCAACTAAAATAGAAGAAGGAAGAGGTCGTTTGAATTTCGTCATCCAAATTCTTCGAACTCCTGTCTCAAACTCTCTATCGAAAGAATAGAACTCTTTTTGTACAGAGAGAACATCACCATAAAACTAAAAAGCACTTCTGATCGCAGAATCTGGGAAGTCGCATGGTCCTTCCATCTTTACTAGCAATTTTCCTCAAAATGGCCACGTTGATCTCTAACGCGAATGCCTTCCAGCAATAGGCGAGTTTTGGTAATTTCATTTGCCAGTGTGACGTTCCACAGGGTATTTGATACCTGTACTAGACCTTTAATGACTTTCGGTCCTGATCCAACAGTGGCTTTTAATGCGCGATATATATCAATCGCATTAGCTTTCTCTAGACCTTGAAGTTGTAGGCTCAGTGACCTATCAAACTTTCTAAAGCCCATAGTGAAAAAAAAATAAAAAAAATTTCAAAGTCCCACCAGGGAATCTCAATACAACTACAAACTACAAATAATAACACGCACAAACCCCAACAGTGTGCCTCCCCACAGAGTACACATTGCCTACCCCCTCGAGGGAGCCTCACTCTAAAGGTGAAGGTGAAAACTATATAAGCAGTACAACAATACACTCTCGCTGAACCTCGGGTCTCGGTCGAACAATTGCCCAGTTCTAAACCTGGCCGTTGCTGGGTGATGCCGAGGAACAAAAGAACAGAGAACAAAAGACTCGCTCGAACTTGTACTCTGAGGGTTAGCCTGCAGTATACACTTTCAATATGTACATGTATTTAGCCTAGCTCAATATAGGCAGATATGTGCAAATCGACCTAAGCCAAACTGAACGAAAAAAGAACCAGCCACAAACTTGATCAAGCCAACAAGGAAATATATATACACCAACAAAATACGAAATATTTACAGACAGCGAACAAACAGAGAAGAGGGAGACAGAAAAACCCCACCGACCCTCTCGGTCACAAAGACCGAGACGGCAGCAATGGCAGATCTCTGCCTTCTCAAACCAGGCCAAACTGACTAAGCCAGAAAAACGCCCTGAACAGCAAAAAACTGAGAAATAATTCTAAACTTGCAACACAGGTATTTGCCAAAAGTATTCACAAAATATATTACACAAATATCAGAGCTAAGACCAGCTGAACTCCGCAGAAATAGACAAATTTCTCGGAGCGAAGTGAAAACACGTCTGACTCCCAATCTCTCTACATCCGGGCCTTTGTATGAAAGATGGTGCGTTGTAGTCGAACAACAAAGGAGGTGAATAGAGTTTTTGGGTAAAGCAGTGAATACAGATGGGTGGTTTTTCGGTGATACAAAGGCCTGAGCAACAGAAACGTTGTCGGTTTTGTGATAATTTTGAACCTGGTCACATATAGGGCATATATGTATACATGTAAGATGTCCAGGGTTGGTGTATTGAAAACTGTTGACCGCTTCGCTCTTGCTGGAAACTAACCTAACTTCATGTATACAATGATTTGTTCTTCTAATTTGGTGCTAAATCTAATATATGATTTAAGTATTTGGATAATGAACGCCGAAATTCTTAAATGGACGACGACCGAATATTGAATGACGGACTAGATGCTTGTATGTATGAAGAAAGAAATAAATAAACACATTCAACGTCTCTACTTCTTTAGTGGCTAGTCAGAATTTTAATGGAAATTCAAATTCATTTCAGGAAAATATTGAGAATACAAGGAATAATGTTTTACCTCATGCGGTTTGAATCACGTAACGGTTTGCTTCCTTGAAGTATATAATTATGCAAGTATATTTTTTCTAAACTGAGAAATATTTTTCTGTAATCCGAAGTCTTTGTCATCTTTGTTTATTCACTGCTACTAAGTTTCGAAGAATATCAACCCGTTTGTCCGATACAACATTCATCACAGCCTTAATTTGTAATTGTATATATAACATTTGTAACTTGACAAGACACATCATGTTTGACAACAAAGCTAGTTTTAAAACCCTTAGAAATATACTCCTTTCCTTCTATTAAATAATCATATCTGTTTTGATTGACTTTTGCCACAGCAGTTATTTCTCCTTCACGTGTAATGAATTCAAGTTTCAATGCTGATCTTTTCATAAAACGAGCTAATAATCTCTGAATGAACAGTTTTCCAGAAATAAACAGTTTTTCTTATAAAACTGGAGAAATCAAGAAATGGAATGAAAACGATGGACAGATTAGGGACAAGTGAAATTCACTTAAATGTAAGATTTTGAAGGCTAAAATTGCACCCGAGCAACAATGTATTCACCAAAATAATCTCCCTGGAGACAGAACCGATATAGTATTAAACGTATATGTTATCAAATATTGTTCGTAAATCTTTGATACCCAGGTGGGTAACAAGCTCTTAACACTGTGTGAGTTTCATGAAAAAGATAACTCTTCTCCATCATAGTACAGTTTCGATATCTCTCAATCTAATTGGATGATTTTATCCCCAATACAACCACGGTCTGGGTCAGCAAACACCGTTAAAAGGAATTGACTATAGCTTCCATGGGTTAGACGCAACAAATGGGATAGATGGTTCTTCTGACCACACTTGATATGGTCTGTCGCGTCTGCACCATATCGTTCTGACAGTGAAAGTAGTAAACTCATTTCCCTGAATTAAAACTCTCAGCTTCCTCTTAATACCGCTGTAAAAGGTTTATAATGCCTCTCTAATTATCAAGGTTCAGACAAGTCTTCTTTGTTCTCATAAATCGGGTTGATGATGCCCACAGACCACTGAACTGGGAAGTCTGCGAATAAACAATTTAAAACATCGGAAGGTTCTAGAACAAAAAGGGTATTTAAAGAACTCGTAAATAATTAAACACGTTGAACTATCCCCCTTACTCTTAAGCTCCTCCTCCACAGATACAAATTCGTCTGTTATAATAACCGGTTTTCCATTTCTGTTTCCATTTCTGTTTTTTAATAAAACTTTGTTTCCACCTCGTTATTATTCAATAACGTCCAATACTCCTCGAGATTGCTTGACTTGCGATTTCTTATTTTCTTTACGACTGAGTTCGGGTATTTCCTAAACCTGCTATTACGTTTTTTGTTGTAAGCCATGCTGGCAGCTAGATTTGTATCTAATACCGCTTGTGCCGGTGCTAGGGGCCGTGTGGTCATGTCATCCAAGTTGCCACATGAACAGGTACAATAAAAGCGTACCTGAGATACAACACATATCACGAATCGTTAGATTCTTGGTGTGTGCTTTAGACTAGGCTAACCGGAAGACTATAATGTGAAGTGGTGTGGCTCTGTCAGTATGTCGGCACCTCTTCCCACTTCTCTTTTATGTGTTGTAATTGTTACCTGTATATGGCGAGATTCTGCTGGTGGACGTTTCGTCCCCGAGGCCCGACCTCTGTACAGACCTTTTGGTCTTTGATATATGTTGGCATTTGTGGGAAGTTGATGCTAGATCGACATCGGGCCTTACAGACTAGTCTTTTGTGTAAAATGCCGTCATTTTCATCTGACGGCGATACAGCTCACCAATCCCCAGTGTACGAGTTGTCACAGCGAAACAGCTCACCAATTACCAATATACGAGTTGTCAGAGCATTTCCGTCATAGCTCTAGATTTGTATCTAATACCGCTTATGCCGGTGCTAGGGGTCGTGTGGTCATATCATCCAAGTTGCCACATGCACAGGTACAATAAAAGCCTAACTGAGATACAACACATATCACCAATCGTTAGATTTTTGGTGTGTGCTTTAGAATAGGTTAACCGGAAGACTATATTGTGAAGTCATGTGGCTCTGTCAGGATTTGCAATTATCTCTATTCATTTCGGTATACCCCATTGATACTAGTCAAACATGTCCCCTTAAATCCCATTATATATCATATACAGAACTCGTATCAGCATAGGCTACAACTTAATATTCAATAATGTAATATCATTTTCACAGAATACTACGATAGCTGACACAAATTATTTCTTCCAGATCATTGAATCTTGTACTTTAGTACACATAACTACTGATGTAAATACATTGTCGTCTTTACAAACACGATAGCTATGTCATTCTTATTATTATTATTACTTTTTTGCTAGATCTATATTCAGTTACTAAATTCATTGTAAATCATAATGATTTAAACCTACCATATTTCTTTATTTGTCTTTATTTTTTCTTTTCATGTCGTACAAAATTTTACTGTTTAAAATCTGTTAGCTCAAAAAAAAAACATTGTTCATTTTTTCCTATGTGTTCTTCTTAAAGTAAATACATACTTTGCAAAACCTGGAATATAGTATTATGGGGAAACCGTGGCTCCATTAACTAGACTATAAAAGGCTGTATATGTTAGAAGGCCACAACTTTCACTTTATGACACATATTAGCTTATTTACAGGTACCAGCATTAAACAATAGGGAGAACAGCATTGCTCATTCATCTTAATGGAAATGGTGATCTCTCTTTCATATTGTATTCCAGGTAAAACATACTCCGTTTCATTATTACTACCCAGTTTATGCTCAAGTGTATTTAACAAATCATGCTGATTCAATGTTTAGCTAATTACTGGTTGAATTCCGTGTCGTCCATTTAGACTAGTTGTATACATATATTTATTTTAACTGACGACCGTCAAGATATACTGATTTGTCATATAGGAGTTTAATGGTAATACACGTAAACATCCTTTGTTTCTTCTCAACCGTGACTTTTCACGGGCGTTGCTTCCTAACCAAATATCTCCAAAAGTTATATAAGAGCTTAATGTGTTAGAAAGTCTTTGTTACTTCTCGCCAGTGGCTATTATGTGTTTTTCGAACTTGTACATTATATAAAAGATACACTTTTCAATCCAGTGCAGGTTCAATTGTATCGAACAAGCTGGCTCAGTTTTCGACAGAATAGCCGTAGTAATGTTTGCTTTTTATTCACTTTCCCGGGTAGCTACTCGGGTTACATGTTCTCACACATTCACAGTGTTATTGTATATATCTTTATTTTTCTTTTTCTTTATTGTCTGCCTTGTAAATATCACAGCCCTTTGTTTTTAAGTGCATACTTGCTCACTCGTTGCTTATCACAGCTTTCCTACTGGTGCTCACATATACCTATTGTCTACTTCGTTAAATATGTTGAACTATTGTGGAATTTGATATACATTTTGAAACACGCAGTTGATGTGCTAAAACTATGTACGGTGATACATATAGTTAACAACAATAACACGATATGGAACATGATGAATTTTTGTTTCTATGAATAATCATGTATATGTTAAGTGAATTACCTTTTTATAATGAAGAACAAATCGATATGGAAGTCCAAACACAACCTGATCTTGAATATCTACTAGGGGACCTTGAGAAAATGTGTTTTAACCCACTAGAGTTAAATGTTACTGAAAATAATGAATATATTACAGACGATACCGATGGAGAGATAAACTACTGGGAAAAGTTCAATAATTGCCAGTCTAATTATTATTTCGAAGAAACATTCAATGCACATATTCCTCAGCACTCTGATCCCAATACGCTATCTGTCTTACATATCAATGCCCGAAGTTTAAAGAAACACTACACAGAAATTCTCTCTCTACTCCACAATCTCCAACATTGTTTTTCTGTCATTGGAATATCCGAAAGCTGGCTCAACCCCGCAACACAAGAATTGTACGATATTCCTGGCTATACTCCTTTCCCATTATCTAGGTCTAAGCAAAGGGGCGGTGGTGTCATTTTATATGTCAGAGAATGTTATACAAACTGCTTTATTCGTGAAGATCTCACCCAAAATGATAAAAATGGAGAATATGAGGCTCTATTCGTTGAGATTTCTGATAATGACAACTCCTATGTCATAGGTTTAATTTATAGGCCACCCCGCAAAAGTGTAGAATATTTCAATACCAGTCTTTTAAATATATTTCACATTCTAAAACCGGAGAAGAAAAAATGTGTATTGCTTGGCGATTTCAATATCGATCTATTCAAAACACAAAACCACAGTCCCACTAAATCATTTTATGAAATTATGAAATCATTTCACTTTTCCCCAAAGATCTGTAACCCAACACGAGTGAAATCAAACTCTGCAACACTTATTGACAATATCTTTTCCAACTTTCACGAGGAAGACGTTAAGGCGGGTATTCTCTTGTCTGATATCTCTGATCACTTTCCGATATTTCATATATGCAACTCTTCTCTCCCAAAACGCAATAAGCAACAGAATGTTACATATCGCCTTGTAAATCCCGCCAGTCAAACTCTGTTTAATGAAAAACTTCAAGCAACTGACTGGAAAACTGTATATACAAACAACGACATTAACTCTGCCACTGAGAGTTTTGGTGACATATTTAACACTTTATATGACGAATGCTTCCCCGTAAAATGCCGTCCACTCCACAAAAGAACCAAGAAACCATGGATTAGTACGGCTTTACTACACTCAATACACGAGAAAAATCGACTGTACAGACTATGGATAACTACCAATAACATCACATTTAACCATCAATATAGAGCATATCGCAATAAACTAAACCATACATTACGACTGGCAAAGAAATTATACTACGAAAACAAGTTTAATCAGAACCATAACAACATAAAGGGAACATGGAAAATTATCAATGATCTAATGGGAAGGAAAAAATCTTCCACCTTACCATCTGTAATTAATATGCATGGCACTGACACATCAGATACAAAGGATATCGCAAATGGTTTTAACAATTACTTTTGTTCAGTGGCCAACGAACTCGCAAATAAAATACCCGGTGCCAATGCAAATTTTATGTCTTATCTGAAAAATGAATATACTAGTGAATTCTCTCTAACACCCTGTATCCCGGAAGAAATTATTAAAGTGGTGAATTCCTTAAAAAACGCATCCGCTGGACTTGACGGAATACGAATGTCGCTAGTAAAGCCTATTATAAACCATATAACCGCCCCACTGTGTTTCCTACTTAACCTATCATTTCAAACTGGAGAATTTCCCGATATATATAAAATTGCTAAAATTACCCCAATTTTCAAGGCTGGAGACAAAAATATTGTTAATAACTACAGACCAATATCTGTGCTTTCATGCCTCAGTAAAATATTTGAAAAAGCCGTAGCTAATCGAATGATATCCTATCTTGAAGAACAAAATATCCTCTGCCCTAGTCAGTTCGGATTTCGATCAAACCACTCCACTTCTCACGCTGTATTAACACTCTATGAGAAACTTGCAATAGCTAAAGAAAAGAAAGAATATAGCATAACGACGTTTCTTGATTTAAGTAAAGCCTTTGATACCGTTAATCACGACATACTTCTGCAAAAATTAAACTATTATGGATTCCGAAACATCTCGAACGACTGGTTCAAAAGTTATTTATCCGACCGAACTCAACTAGTCTCCCTAGACCATACACTCTCATCCCCCTCAACCATCACATGTGGAGTTCCCCAAGGTTCGATTTTAGGACCAATCTGCTTCTTACTCTACATAAATGACATCACCGCTGCTTCGGGTTTAGATATTACTTTATTTGCCGACGATACAAGTATTACTTACTCCTCCCCTGACCCAAACTTGCTGAATCAAGTGATAAACACAGAACTCAATCAACTATATGAATGGTTCTGCTGCAATAAACTCTCGCTAAATATTAACAAAACAAAATGCATGCTTTTCAAACCATATCACTCGTCCGCCATAGTTTTCCCATCAATTAAAATTAACAACGAAGAGCTAGAATTTGTTGAAAGCTTCAAGTTTCTAGGAGTGTATTTTAATACTAAACTCAACTGGCAAACCCACATCAATAAACTATGTTCTAAATTATCCAGGAACATTGGGGTTATCAATAATATTAAGGAATGTATCAATAGAAATACCCTTGCCACCCTATATTACTCATTATTTTACTCCTATGTTACATACTGTAACATAGTATGGGGAAATACTTTTCCAACCCACACTGCTCCTCTCACTATCCTTCAAAAACGCCTTGTTCGCATTATATGTAAAACTTCGAGACTCGCACATACTGAACCTTTATTCGCACAGCTAAATATGCTAACTGTTGATAAAATTAACGACTACACAATTCTACTTTTAACTCATAAAGCCATTCACCATTCCTTCTCGTTACCACTACACCTCCAGAACTACTTTACCAGACTACAACACGTTCATAACTATCCTACCCGACAGAACTACATAAATCTCTACAGACCGTTTTTCCGTACTCAATTGTCATTTTATACTGCTAGAATTAAGGGTCCTCGAGTATGGAACAACCTAACTACTGACCTGAAATGTACAACTTCCATATCATTATTCAAGTCACGATTAAAATATATTTTAACTCATAAGAATTATTCCTATCAACTCTGAAATTTCAAGATACCGTCAAATTCTACATATTCTAAATCACTCTTCTACACTAATGTATACGCATGTAAATGTTGTGATAATACCTGCTCATGTTAATGTAATATGCCACATGTATAGTAGTTACTATAATTATTGTATACATGTAATATTATCTTTGTATATATGTTACATTAATCTTTTACAAACAATAACCGATGTCTCATAACTTCACCTTAACTATATATAAATATTTATTTTCATATAATCGTGCAAAAATTTAATATTTAATATATTTCCGGGATATAACAAGCCCCTAGGGGTTTTATTCCCGCCATCCGCAGCACTATATGTTTTATCATTGAATTGTACATTGTCTTTTTATATTGCTGTTATATGGTGAATAAATCAAATCAATCAATCAGGATGTCGGCACCTCTTCCCACTTCCCTTATATGTGTTGTAATCAGTCTGAGAACCTAAAAATTATTACCAAATATAGAAACGAACTTAGAACCAATAATAAAACTAAACAACCTTCCCCTAACACAAATCACATATAAACATAGTATTTTTCAACTCTGGCCATCACCCGTAAACCAGACACATTCGCGATGTTATTCCCGCTCATTTTCCAGATTTAAGCCTGCAGGATTCATCAATGCACCACTGAATGCACAAGAATCCTATTGTTTCGAGAAGAAGTCTCTCCTGTGACGAAGTGCAAATAAACAATGTCTTCCGGCCATTCAATCATCTTGCTCAAGAATCTCGTTCACCAAGTAGAAACTGGAAGAACATGACAAGCCGCATGGGGAATGGTACAGTAAACGACCAATGCCTCGTTCCCTGAGCGGAAATGAATTTCTTGGTGGGGCAACTTGTACGTGGAGTTTATACAATGCAATTAACTTGCACATTTCAGAACCTAACATATTGTTATATTACCACTTAACATCAAAGGCAACAGATATTAAGGGCCCTAGCAGGACACTGTTCAAGGATATAATTACTTTCTAAATCGGGGTATATCACACAGTGGCCCCATTCGAAGCCAGCGTACATGAAGATTAGATATATGAAGATGCATACATGAAGATATAGATTAGATGCCGGTGCTAGGGGCCGTGTGGTCATGTCATCCAAGTTGCCACATGAACAGGTACAATAAAAGCGTACCTGAGATACAACACATATCACGAATCGTTAGATTTTTGGTATGTGCTTTAGAATAGGTTAACCAGAAGACTATACTGTGAAGTCATGTGACTCTGTCAGTACGTCTTCCCACTTCCCTTAGATGCGTTGTAATAGCAGTGTTTTGTCGGAAGAGTAGTTTCTTTTGCATGGTAGTACGGATACTGTGTACACCCGGTCAATCCTTGGTAAAGCACACTATTTTTCAAACAGTATCTTCTTCTCAAAGAAAAAGAGCGCTAAAAATCAAAAGCCTTCCGATTCTGAATGTTTGTTCTATTGAAGTTAAAATCTTTCGACTGACGTTTGAACACCTAGCTTTCATCGCACATTGGTTTGACATTTACAAGGTTATTTTGTGTCATACTATCTTAAGTTTCCGAGCAAAAAAGCTTCTCCTAGTACCTTAAGTTTCGTTTTACGCTAATCCAGTCTTCTGTGATAGCCAGTTGTAGCGTTTTCCCGTGTCCTACACTGCCCTCCCCATCCCCCCTCCCCCAATCCCCCGCCTCCGCCTTCACCACCTAAACCTAAACGTAACTGACATACTCACCTGAAATAATTTCAGCGATTTTCTCATTAACGATTCAACGTCTCCTTAACCCTGTCTGGTCTGGGCTTTATGGGACCTTTCCAGGCCTCAGGGGCATTTCGGCCTCCCCCTTTCTTACCACTTAAGCTAGGGTACTGTAACTGTAGCTTACAGGTCACAAACCTCCATTGAAGTTTTTGGGTGTAAGATTATTATCAGGACTTGACTTCCGGCGAACATTGATTGGCCATTATACCTGACTGGGCCAGAAATGGTCTGTGACGTATTTTAAAATGTTTCTATAATATTTGACTCTCAAATATATCAAAACCACCTTTTCAAATTTTAATCGGAAAACAATCTGGGCCAGTTTGATTGGTACCTCCGAAATTTGCCATAATGCTGTCGGGCTGGATGGCCTTATTTCTGGCGGCCTTATCTCGAAAAAATGATGGGGAATGTATGTTGAATTTTATTAAGTAAGGCGAATATTTAGTGGTTTGTGACCTGTAGGACAAAATCTAAAATCGATCTTTCTCCATTGTCACATGTTCAGGTGCTTTTTTCCTCCAGATAGGCACAGAATCGGATATAAATGCCTATTTTCTGCAAATGTTTTGCTTGTCCAGGTCGGATAGAATGTTATCAAGCCTAAACGTATACATTTTTAGTCTATTGCGGGCGCCCGAGCTGGTATTTCTTAGTTTACAGCCCCAATTTAATATTGCCTCACTACTATAAAGGAATTGAGTTAATGTCAGTACAGTTATTTTCAAGCCATTCGTCCATATATTCTGTGCTGTGGAAACTTTTATTCGCGCATTCCGTTTATTGACTCCAGGCTGGATGACCCTATTTCTGACGGTCTTATCTCGAAAAAATGGTGGGGAATGTATGATGAATTTTCCATATGTTTGAGCGGAAAGGCCAGGCTACCTGGTGTGGTGGGTCATTTGTGGCGGCGAATATTAGGGAATATAGTTTTCTCAAGATGTGCTCGGCCAATTTACTGCATATTAAGTAAGGCGAATATTTAGTGGTTTTTGACCTACAAGGCCGACGCTCTAACCATTAGGTCACGGCAGTACAGACTAAACCGTAATGAAGTTCAAGGCGTCTGCTCGCGTTGAAACAAATGGCTACAATCACGCGTCCACGGAATGTATGACCCAGGCGAGTGTAGCCGAGCAGTGGCTGATGCCGTATACATGTAGATACTGAACATTACTGGATATGCTATTGTCAATTCGAATTAATTTTTTATGTATTTCATATTAAGGCGGTAAAATCACGTTCGAACTTTAATGTGAGAATTTGCTTGAAAATTCCATAATGGTTCCTCAGTCAATGATTTAACATTTTATGGAAAAAATAGGGTTACCATGGTTATTCAAATGAATGTCCAGAGAATGGCAATAACACTGGATTTTATAGGAAAATAGCAATATTTTCTGGCTAACGCCTACTTTTCTCAACTTTCCAAAGTCAATGTTTCTTTGCATTCCATGTATTGTGGAATTTACACACTCCTGGTTTAACGGATACATTCAGCCTTTTCAGCCCTATGTCCGGGAGGGGGCGGGAGATTAGAAATATTCTTGGAGTTCATGTTCCGTGCATTTGCAAAGTAGCATTTTGGCTGAATAAGTAACAAGTATCGGATTATCGCACGCATCATCCAGACTCTGGTCAAAACGAATAAATGCTTCTGTTTTACTATATATCAATCTTTTGTTTACTTCAGCCCTATTTTAAAGCATCATGACACTAATAATATGATATTCAATTTGTTTCGAAAGATTTAATAGAAATTCCTATGGTATGGTTCCATGGGCAACGTGATCTACTCCTGTAAATAACTGTTCATCTAAATCGTTTGCAGCTGACGGCGTATTCAGAAACTGTCTTGTTGAACATTTGTTTACAGGGACTATATTATTACTGTGGATGTATCAGTTGCCAAAGTTGTGGCAGTCATGTTTCTAGGAAAATAATAAAAAATGTCTAGAAAATGAGTCAATGTGTGTATGTTATTTCTGTTTTATGTTATGCGATTAACACAGCTTAGAATAATATTACTCTTGGTCATTCAATATGAAAGTTATAAAATGAGCTTACTATGTGTTGCGAGATTTATGTTGCATCTAAGCTCACGAATAGTACTCAACTCGTTTCATAACTTTCATATTAAATGACCACAGATGTAAGATCCTCTGTCTTAATGTATATAGAATAAAAATATCGGTATACAAACTGAGAGCCAAAGATAATATCCGCATAATCTATCCTAATTAATATGAATGCCGACTGATCTTGAGTTCTCCTGAGTTATTCAAATTATGATCAAAGCTTTACCTTCTTACGAGAAGGATGTTTGATATATGAAAAATCAGCTAGAATCGATGGCCAATACTGACAGAAAGTATATACTGTATAGAGGTGACAGACGTGGTTAAAACATTATGAAAGAGAACACGATGCAGAATCCATTTGCCATACGACCGTTCAATGTGCGCAAATTCTATGAAGGATAGTTATCTTCAAATAATCCCCGGCTGTGTAAAACTGATAAGAACTGGAACTTTCAGACGTCTTACTGTAGTATACCTGGGTCTCCATTTTAAACATCTGGGTAACTTCAAGCATTTTTGATGCGGTTAGAGCATTTGGTTAAATTCAAAATGACGCCAATGATAGGTCCTCTCGCGGTAACTTTATCAAGCATTTGCTCATCAATAATATGTGTTGGCGGTCCAGCATCACAGCAGTCCAGTCAATCTAGCGAGAAAGTCACCAAACCTAGAAAAAATTGTAACAGAAACGGGGTTTGCGCTAAATAACTTCTGAAGTGATTCCGAAGAACATATCAAAAATGTAGATTGATGTAGATAGGGGAAAATTTCTAATTTGCATAAATCCAAGATGGCCGCTCATTGCTTGTTTTCTGTCTATATATTTATGAGGATATAACATTCAGGGAAGGTATTTTCAAATAAAGGTTTGAGCTAATACATCTTCGCATACATAATTGACAACGGATGAAGGTGGCCGCTATTTTCCAAGATGGCCGCCATTCTTCTGCCAGTACATCTGACAGAGAAATAAATGTTCGTGTCCGATTTGAATAACGTTTGTGTCTATATATATAATTTTGATCACGCCAAATCTGACTTTTCTGACCAGAAATACCTTAAAATGCATCTTTGACATCAGCAATGAAGATTATCCCAAATTTTGCCTCCGCCAATGCCTGGTCATTGTGGTCGATTGTATCGATAGCAAGATCACATGTGTACAAAAAATTTTAGATTAGTGGATTTTGCCGCTTTCACAGGTCTGAGCTATTGACTTCAAATCTTTCTACATTTCAGATCATGGAAAACTGTGTGATTTGCAAGGAACCATTGGATAATGATAAACAAACCGTGGTGCGTCGTGACAAGGGAAGTGATGGCATCAACAACGCCAGTGAATTACGAGAAGACAGCATCCACACATCCGTTGGACAAAGTGTGCCCCAAAAATGCCGACAGGAGTACTGTAACGAAAATGTTATCAAGTCGTGACCTCAAGAGAAGAAAAGAGGAAGCACCAACAACGGGTCGCAGCCTTCGTTCGCAAGAATCGCCTTTCCGATTTAGTGAGCACTGTATATTTTGTGGACAGCCTGCCAAGTGGTCGGAAAGGAAGAGAGATAGCGATATTTTTCCTGTCAGAACTGCGGATTTTCAATCAACTATTGAACGTGCATGCGCAGAGCGAGGTGACATTTGGGCACAAATGGTTCACAGTAGAATTGAATTTGCTCAAGACTTGCATGCAGTAGTTGCTGTTTACCACCAGGTCTGCAGCATCAACTTCCGAACCGGGAAACAACAACCATCAGCATACCCGGCATGGAACAAGTCATTTCTCATCCCTATACATAGGAAGGGAGATAACTGTGACATAAATAATTACAGAGGAATAGCTCTGGCCAGCTGCATGAGAAAATTATTCCTCTCTATAATTAATAGCAGAATATCAAATTACCTTGAAAATCACAATTTATTAGACCCTTCACAAGCTGGCTTCAGAACAAATCACTCGACCTACTCAATACTCTCATCAGCAAACAAAAAGCTACCAAGAGAAAATTATTTGTTTGTTTTGTTGATTTCAGCAAGGCCTTCGACAGCATATGGCGAGACGGTCTTCTATTCAAGCTTCTGAATTTAAATATTGACGGAAAAATTTACAGACTCATTAAAAACATGTATCGTTTGTCTATGTACTATGTGAAAACCAAAAATGGTATTTCAGAACCTATTGAATTGAACATTGGGCTCAAACAAGGTTGTATATGTAGTCCTACACTATTTAACATATATCTCCATGACCTTGCAGATCATATTTGCCCACATACAACCAGGTCACCTACACTTGATGATGTTCCTATTACACATCTGTCCTTTGCTGATGACTTGGTCTTGTTCTCCATGTCACAGAATGGATTACAGACTAGTCTAGACCTCTTGATGAAATACTGTGATGACTGGAAAATCAAATTAAACACAGTAAAAACTAAGGTCGTGATATTTGGATGCAGTTATAAATATGCATGTAACCACTATAAATTCACATATAGAAATGGTCATATTGAAATTACAGACTCATACAATTACCTTGGGATTATTTTCTCATGCCAAGGCTCCTTTAAAAAAGCAATAAACTCGTTGAAAAATAAGGCCATGAGATCCTGGTACAAGATGAAAAATAATCTTTGCACTAATAATTTGTTCCCTACAAGTATCCTCATCAAGATGTACCACACCATAACAGAACCAATCTGTTCCTATGGCAGTGAAGTATGGGGCTATAAATCCCTCAATATCAATTTTATCTAATTGGGCCAAATCCCCATGCAACATTGTTACTATTAAAATCTGTAAAAGTATCTTAGAAACTCCCAGACGCACAAGTAACCTGGGCTCTTTAGTCGAACTGGGTATCTATCCAATGACAATAAAAATTATTGTCAAGATGTTAAATTACTGGGTAAGACTAATCAACTCCCCACAAGATAGCCTAATTCAATCTGCATATAAAGAAGACTTGAAATTAATGCAGACCCATCCTAAGGTTTCCTGGGCATATATCGTTCATCAGGTTATCAAATTAACCTCTAGTAATCCTTTAATAATACAACTTAACAACATACTCAGTTACCTGCAAGGACAATTTAAAGTAATATTTCTCAGATCCAATGACCAAGGATCAGGTGCTGATGGCAGCCATAAACTTAGATCTTATGGTAAAGTAAAACATGAAATTAGCCTGTCTTCGTACCTCGCTTGTGTCCGAAACAAAAAACAAAGGAAGGCACTAACAAAATTACGATTAAGCACACATACCCTGGAAATTGAACGTGGCAGACAGAATAAAATATATGTACCTGTTGATCAAAGAATATGCAAACAATGTGATCTTAACTTAGTTGAAGATGAGAGACACTTTCTGACTGAATGTACATTATACAACAGTCTCCGGAAGTGCCTCATCAACACTCTATTACTTCAGGGTCACAATGCTACTAACTTGTTTGAATTATTAATGAATCCTCCTGACGATATCTCCCGGGTCGTGTCATCCTATATATATTCCTGCTTCGAATTAAGGGAAATTAATCTTCGCCGCTCATGAAAATAATGTTCAAGTAATATTGACACAACGTGATATACAGTATCAAGGGGTTCATTACATGCAGGTATTAGACGCATACATATCATCTATTACATTTATAATCTGTTCTATTAATACCGGTACCTATCATATGCCTCAAGTAATATTGACACAACAGGGATTCATTACATGTATGTATTAGATGCATACATATCTATTACATCTATAATCTGTTCTATTAATACCGGTACCTATCATAGCATTAGCTGCTACAGCATATGCAGTATCTGCAGTATAATATCGCAGTCATGGTATATATATGTTAATCGTTCTTCTGTTGATCTATTGGTTTGTACCTCGGCCCAATTTGGGCGTATTTGTACAATAAAATCATATCATATCATCATATCATACATTCTTGCAACCTCGACTGGATAAGTTTTTCTCTCACTGAGCACCTCTAACGCTAAACAATATTCTCGCTGTATTCCATGCCCACGTCGACGTTATGTGAGATGACTGGAGACTTTTATAATAAATAGCTTACAAAACTTCTTGACACCCAAGCTATCTTGGAGAATTCTCAAAACTTTGAAAGAGTTTACCTACAATTCACCTTCAACATAACATATTCGCGACCATTTTTCAGCAAGAAAGTGAAAACATTACACTGCTCAAATGGAAGTGGCCAGTCTCTATAGCCATGGTGCTTGTATTGGAGAAGGCCTCATTGTTTAGATAGCAATTAGAGATGCAAGGTCTTGCCAGGATAAACCTTACACAGGTAATATGCAAATATTCCTCCAAAGCTGAAGGAAGGATTGAGAGAAATTATATCTCTGTCTCTGTAATTGCCTGGCAGCCGTATAACTCAGACCCATATTATTATGCACATTTTCCCCAATTTCAGGAAAGAGACTGCAGAAATTATCAACCCGAGTTCATATTGTCCGTGGCAACCTGACATTCATTTACATTTCAAAGCCATGTTAACCCTACCTGGCCTGGAGGAGGGGGGGAATGGCTCCCCCCTACCAAACTGTCTGCGCTATCTCCGGAACGACAAAAAACAGAGAGCTGAAACTCCGTGACTGTTTAGATTATTATATTGGGGTCATTTTGAACCTATTTGCATGACCCCCGAGGAGAGAATCATGGGTAAACTCAAGATGGCGGCCATGCGGAGTCCCAGAAAAGTGATGTTTTTGTCATATTTCTGCTTTTCTGCGATGAAAAGTGGCCAAAAACTATTTTATTTCACATCACATTAATATTTACTAATTTATCATGCTTTGCGGAGAAATTGCATAAACAAAAAAGTCGAAAAATCTAACCGAAAAATCGACCAAAAAATGTCGTTTTTGAAGATGACGTCACTGTGACGTCATCAAAGCGGCCATCTTAGATTTTTTTACATTTTCTGGTAAAGCTTGATTGAAATTGAAATTTACATTTCCACGCAGTGAATACACCCAATATGGATATTCAACAAAATAATGCGTTTGGAGATTTCTAGCTCATATATTTTTCCATTATAACTTCAAAGCTAAATATTTTAACGACTTTAAATCTATGCGAGTTGTTGCTGTATTATAATTCTTCGACATGGAGGAAAATGTCCCTTTCCATAAATATCCATATTGATCTGGTAGTGGGAGCTTTAGGATTGTCTCTTTGTTATATTTTGTCATTTTAGTACCCAAATGAATGCCATAGCAAAGGCTTTAAAAGTAAATTGATTTCACTACCATTGTACTCCTCAGTAACACACACTTTCACAAATATTCGTCGAGAGCTCGCTGACATTCACGAGTTGACGTCAGAACCAAGTCTAGACGATTTTTCTAACATGGCTATCTACGATGAAAAATTACCATTGTATATGCGAAAAAAAAGGATACGGGTCTGTTGTAGGGATTTGACGGTGAGAAAATTATGATGTATTACTGGTATCATTAAAACTGCTGAACGCCTCTCTTGCAAGAAAGTAGCTTGTATTAAGATTTTTCTATTATAAAGGCGAACTTCTTTACGAAGGACAACTGGCTACTGAAAGTCGAATCTCACATTTGGGAGCATTAATTCATCAATAGCTCAGCATAATTTACAGGAAACCTATGTTCTTTACACGAGACCGTCAATGGGGTTAGTCTAGTCATTTGCATTTCATTTATTTCAGGCCTGTCTATACAATAGTTCTACAAATTGTTCATGCAAACATAACATACAATCTGGGATATTGAGGATTCATCAAGACTATTTAATTATTTCCGTGTACAGATGGGTAACATGGATATATAAATTAAACACTGTACGTCTGATTCAAACGTGTCTAATGTTTTCAGTGACATTCCGTGAATGTATTATTCGAGATTTCCTGCTGACACTTTCAGGTTAATTTCTTGCGTGCAGCCATAACGCACACTCCCTGGATGGTTCCTTTTTCAGCAGCATCCCTCTTTATTAGTGCATCTTTTTCTTCTGGCGTTAAAATGTACTTTGTCATTGTGTCTATCTCGAAACCTAAATTTTCCCATGTTTGTTGAACGTCTTCTAACATGGTGGGTGCTGCTCTGAAAACCATGTCACCAGTGGTATAGGTCTGGTAGCCTAGACACGCCGCGAGAACAATCCAACCCCCAGGCTTAACCAACTTAGACACGTTGTACGAAACTTTCTGATAGCTTGGCAAATCATGAGAAGCACTTTCTAAACATTGTGCAGACGTAACCATGTCGAATTGCGCGAATACACTAGGATTTAATGGATTGTCTTGGGTCACGTCACAAGGGAGAATAGCCTTTATTTTATCTCGAAGCTCAGTCTGCCTCTGTATCCAGTTTTCTCTGAAAAGGGCAGTAAGAGTACACATGTATGGAAATCCAAATAATCGACCACCCCGTCCACCCCCCCCCCAAACCCCCATTTATCGAATGAAAAACTCAAATTTCTAAGTTTGTTTCTAACATTGAAAATGTATCTAACCTCAGTCAGTAATAATGTTTCAGACTAAGATTAGATAGGCAATGAGATAATGAGGGGTCAACTACTCATGTATGTCATAATACCTATTATTATTAAAGACATATATAAGGTCACATTTTTGTTGAAAGTGCAAGGGAATGCGAACCGCCCTGTGCGGTCGAGTCGTTGAATCTGACAGGCTCACTATTTTTCGCCAGACCAAGTATAATTGGTTATGCTATGTGAGATATCAATCTGGTGTCTTTTTCTTAATTTGAAGTATTACAACACTTTTGTTGGACCATTCATGTTCTATTTTTTCAAAATAAATGCACAAATGAAATCTCTAAACGCATAGAAATGAACTAAGCCCACTTTCTTAAGTTTCCAACAAAGAATTTTAGTGCTAGATTAAAAATACATCAAGAATACAGGTTAATGAACACTCAAACCTAAATTTCACTTTTATAACTCCGAACACGACAGCGGCCATTGAAATGAGAGAGGCACTTTTCTTCGGAAACTAGAGGTGTCATGAAACGGAACTCGTTTCAAACTTCCACACAGGCAAAACAATAGAACTAACCTGTGCCAAGTGTACTTTGAATTTATACTGTTCATATCTATACATGTATATGGAAGATCATCTCAAATTAACCCGAGCCAATGTACTTTGAATTTACACTGTTCCCATCTGTACAAAATATGAAATACTTTGTAAGGGTCTAGTCATGATTCACCTACCTTGGATTTTCTTTCTCCACAACGTATTTAAGAATGGAGGAGAAGTCATGGGCACCGTCTTCTTCCTGTAGCCACTTAGCCAGATATTCCCTGTTTTGTGTCGCCACGTCACTCAAATATATGTTCTCGAAATGTTTACAAGCGCTGACCACGGAGAAGATACTCGGACCAGTTCCAACATCCAGAAGACATTTTCCTGAGATACGACCTGAAATACATCCATATACCGGTATGCAATCTAAATACACGAATCTACTTTGAGGGCAGCTGATATTATAAATTTGTTGTGAAAAGTAGACTTTCTAGTCGGTAACTTGGAAAAATGCCAGACAAGAATACAAAGCAGTGTGTTGTGGGAACAGTTTACGTGCCGTGAACACTTCAAAGTTGTCGTTTAGGCATATGACGTGAAATTTAATCTAATGACGAATTTGAAACGCCTTTGCAAGTACCATATAGAGTTCGTAATGGCTATTGTCTTAAATCACCGTACTGCCATTATACAAAACTGAAAGGTATCGCCCTGCCCACTTTGTCCGTGCAACGCATGACTCACCATCGTTCAAAACAATCGTTAAAGGACATTGCGAGTTGCTCTTTTGTAACGCATGGCGTATGACATTGGCCTTTGTTATTATATGGGACATACTGGGTGCATTTCCATTGTACACGTATAACATGTACCCCCGGTAATGATGAACGTTTTCTGTGCCGAATCAGTCATTGGGGTTTTGCACTGATATCAAGAGGCTCAGAGTCAGACTTTCAAAAGTGTAACCCTGTTCAGTCCGTTTCAAGCAGGCTCTGAATTCGCCAAACTAAATACCAGCTCAATTGGCAAAACTGGGCGAAAGTGGTCGATGATAACTACTAACTGACGCCATATTCCAGCTTCAACCAGCCGGTCGCTCTCCCTCTCCTTGTCAGTGGTTTGACCCAGTCGGTCTCTACCCCGTCTGTATCACCGGGATGAACCAGCAGGTCACTTTCCCTGCCTGTATCATTTGTGTGACTCATTCGGTTTCTACCCTGTTTCATCAGTGTGACCTACATGTACTAGTGAAGTGGCCTAGGACCATATTTTGGGAAGATCGTGACGCACTGGTCCAAAGCACTAAACTTGGTACACCCATCACTTGAGGCATATAAAACAATACTAGAAGGGATGCCCTTTGCACTGGGATCTGTGATGCCCTCTGGTCCCAAAAGGGCAATATTGTTATTCAAACAATAGTTACCCTCCCAACAGCTTCGTTATTTTCATTATTCTTTAGGCTACGAAGCTGAAACTTGCCACACTGTATCACTGGTTCAAGCACTGTCAAGCACAAGCACTGGTTCGGAAACTGTCATAAAATCCCAGATGGCGGCCAATATGACATCACAATGACATCGAATTCCAAAAATAAGCCATTTTGGGGACGATTTTTCGGACTGATTTTTCCAATTTTCGTCGCTGAAACTGCCTGGTAAATAAGTAAACAATCATTTTCTTTGAGATAACATACTTTTGAGTACTTTTACGAAGAAAACCACATTAATTTTGAAAGAAACCGTCGAAATCGAACTTTTCTGTGACATCCTATTGTCATCCATTTTGAATTTACCCGTGATGCTCTGCTCCGATTATATGCATCATGCTCAAAATAACCCACTATCATAAGCTATAACGGCGCTGAGTTACATCTCTCAACGTTTCTTCATTTTTGGAGCACCAGGGAAACGTTCTCGGGGACGGAGTGGATGGCTGAAACCACCTATACCAATTTAAGGTTTAATAATCGCCTGTGTAGAAGGAAACAATCGCTCCTAATCCAAGTAAAAGCCCAAGACTGCTCTCGTATTCTACCTCTCCATCTAAAAAATAAAAGCATGAAAGATGGAAAGCTCTCACCGATCCCGTATTCGTATAATTTCCATCTGGCAAATTCAGAACAGAAAGGTACAAATTCGACATAGTTTCCAAGTTTTGTATTTCGAAATATATTGATGTAATACTGTAATTGTGCTATCTATGCAGACGCAAGGTTTGCACAGGGAGGGTATATGGCAATACGAGAGCGATAGACCTACCTTACTCAGGCGATGGGCCTAACCCCATTTCTCCGAATATACATTTCACGACGATAATGTTGAATTTCTCTATCACATTCATCTGTTTGAAATTAACAATCTTCTCCCTAAAACCCTTGTATCACACCGGTACCAGGATCACAATAAAACTGCATGTGACGTCGTGAAAAGCAAAGGGTGAATATTTGGAGAAATGATACGGTATATTTCTATTTACGATACAAAATATGGAACCTGTGTAGGGCTTCCCATCTATGTGGGGTTTTTTTGCTGATTGAAAAGCTAGCATACGTGAGCGACGCCAAACTTTCCGTCTTTAATTCTCAATTTTGCCAGATGTAAGCAGAAATACAGAAGTTAGGCAAACATTAAATCTTCTTTAGGACATTGCGAGTTGCTCTTTTGTAACGCTTGGCGTATGACTTTGGTCTTTATTATTATATGGGACATACTGGGTGCATTTTCATTGTACACGTATAACATGTACCCCGGTAATGTTGAACGTTTTCTGTGCCGAATCAGTCATTGGGGTGTTGCACTGATAGGAAGAGGCTCAGAATCAGACTTTGTAAAGTGTAACCCTGTTCAGTCCGTTTCAAGCAGGCACTGGATTCGCCAAACTAAATATCAACTAAATTGGCAAACCTGGGCGAAAGTGGTCGATGATAACTACAAACTGATGCCATATTCCAACTTCAGCCAGCCGGTCGCTCTCTCTTTCCTTATCAGTGATTTGACCCAGTCGGTCTCTACCCTGTCTGTAACACCGGGATGAACCAGCAGGTAACTATCCCTGCCTGTATCATTTGTGTGACTCATTCGGTTTCTACCCTGTTTCATCATTGTGGTCTAATAGTGAGGTGACTTAGGACCATATTTTGAGAAGATCGTGACACACTGGTCCAAAGCACCAAAGTTGGTACACCCATCACTTGAGGCATATAAAACAATTCTAGAAGGGGTGCCCTTTGCTCTGGGATCGGTGATGCCCTCTGGCCCCAAAAGGGCATCTGAGGGCCAATATTGTTATTCAAACAATAGTTAGCCTCCCAACAGCTTCATTATTTTCATTATTCTGTAGGTTACGAAGCTGAAACTTACCACGCTGTATGACTGGTTCAAGCACTATCCGAAGCTGTCACAAAATCCAAGATGGCGTCCAAGATGACATCACAATGACATCGAATTCCAAAAATAAGCCATTTTGTGGACGATTTTTCGGACCGATTTTTCCAATGTTTTATTCGTGCAATTTTCTTCGCTGAAACTGCCTGGTAAATCTTCTTTGAGATAAAATACTTCTGAGTACTTTTACGAAGAAAAACACATTAATTTTGAAGGAAACCGACGAAACCGAACTTTCCAGTGACATCCTAATGTCATCCATTTTGAATTTACCCGTGATGCTCTGCTCGCAGTATTATGCATCATGCTCAAAATAACGCACTATCATAAGCTATAACTCCACTAAGTTACAGCTCTCAACGTTTCTTCATTTTGGAGCACCAAGGAAACGTTCTCGCCTGTGTAAAAGGAAACAATCGTCCCTTATCCAAGTAAAATCCCAAGACTGCTCTCGTATTCTACCTTTCCATTTAAAAAATAAAAGCATGAAAAATGGAAAGCTCTCACCGATCCCGTATTCGTATACTTTCCATCTGGCAAAATCCAGAACAGAAAGATACAAATCTCGATATCGTTTCCAAGTTTTGTATTTCGAAATATATTTATGTAATACTGCAACTGTGCTATCTACACAGACCCAAGGTTTCCACAGGGAGGGTATGCCGCAATACAAGAGCGATAGACCTACCTTATTCAGGCGATTGGCCTAACCCCATTTCTCCAAATATAAATTTCACGACGATACTGTTGAATTTTTCTATCACATTCATCTGTTTGAAATTAACTGTCTTCTCCCTGAAACCCTTCTGTCGCACCGGTACCAGGATCACAATAAAACTGCATGTGATGTCGTGAAAAGCAAAGGGTGAATATTGAGAGAAATGATACGGTATATTTCTATTTACGATACATAATATGGAACCTGTGTAGGGCATCCCATCTATATTTTTTTATTTTGCTGGTTGAAAAGCTAGCATACGTGAGCGACGCCAAACTTTCCGTCTTTAATTCTCAATTTTGCCAGATGTTAGCAGGAGTTGGGCAAACATTAAATCTTCCTACTTTCAATTTTGCAGGTTGAAAAGCTGGAATACGGGGGAAGGGTTGAGCTTTTCAATCTTTTTACTTTCAAGCTTGAGAGATGAAAAGCTGAATTAGCAAGTGTTACACGGGCCGGGGACTCGGGTTTAGTTCCACACGTCCCTTTTTGTTCACTTGAGGCCGCCGTATATATAGCGTTTTGGGTGGAATGGTACGAAACTTCATCTCTATACACCGTCCCAGGTACACAATACTAGTTGTTCGTCATTAGGTTCCGGTTGAAGAATCTTTTTAGAGTTATTATGCCATATATGAATATCTTGTGACAGGATTCACAATGTCATATCGGGTGGGTCCTGGCTTGCGAAACGAGGATACTACATTCGAAACGAGGATGTATGTACATTCGATTTTACATACACCTTCCTGACCATTGTCCACATTGAAAGGTGTTATCAGGCTTCTAAATTAACGGCGCAACGTCATTTTATATCATCATTTTCCACGACGATGTGTGAATTACTCTCGAATTAACGTATCGGGGCTCTCCCACCCCTCATGTCCGGAAACTGCAAGGCCCCTGTGAGTGTCTCTTCTGATCTGACGATTTGCTGGCTGTTTCCGACTTACACAGGTCTGGTGAGATCCACAACCCGACTCTTCCCGGAATATGACAGTCCCACTCGACACAACCTTCGTCATGGAGAATCGCCCTGTCTTGTCTCTCCGGTGGGATTTCGCATTGGTGATCGACTCGTGAGGATGTGTGAACTTTCTCACACAAATAGTAACCTTGGACACGTCTTAATAACTTCACGGCAGTCCATAATCGGTCCTCCAGCAAAGGTAAACACAATTCATGTAGCCAGTCTGTACCGGTCTGAGCATGTGTCGCTTAAGGAGGAACTGCACCTTATATTTTGCTCATCACAAACGCCAGGTTAGCTACACCTGTATCACCGATGTCAGCCATCATGGTGTTTGTCACTAGCTATATCAACGGCCTCACCCAGCAGGCCTCTACACCAGTTTGTATCATTTTTGTGGCCCTGTATGTCTCTACCCCTGTTTGTATAACCGGTGTGAGCCAGTCGATCTCTAACCTGTCTTTGTTACCGGTGCGACCCAGTAGGTCTCTATCCCTGTCTGTACCATTAGTGTGACTCATCGCCGTGGTAACCAACATGTCTTTATCCCTGGCTGTATTATTGGCATGTCCCAGCAGATCTCTATCCCTTTCTGTGTCACCAGTGTGACCAAGTCGAACTCTATCCTGTCTGTGCCATCGGTGTTAGCCAGCAGGTTTTTCGCCTTCTATATCACCGGCGTCACCCTTCAGGTCTAAATCCAGCATGGCTGAGTGTAAAACATGACTGAACCATATGTTTATTCAAAGGTGTAAAATATAACAATAGCTTAGTCTAATAAACATTTCTCCAAATATATGTGTAGGCCATAATCTGATACCCAAGGAGCAAATATGACTCTTAATTGCATACGACAATATCTGTTCAAAAGATAGTTCCACCGCTCTGAGATGGAGATGTGAGATGCAGGGGGATGCTTTCCTTTAGAGTCATATGGTAGCTTTTTAGTCGCCCGATGTAAATTTTTCCCGCCTCTTGCATATCGCTCCAATTTGTGACATTGCGTCTAAGCGTTTGTTCTTCACACAAAGATGTTATTTGCGTGCATGGCGCATAGATGTGTCGGAAAAAGTCTATCCCCCTAAATAACAATGTAGGTTGTTTTAGGGCATGCGGGCAGTCTCTTTGTCCCCCAAACATCGACTGGCAATTCTGCAATGTGGACCCCAATATGTGCACTATATATCCTAATATGTGCAGTTTGAATCTCAACATGAAACATGTGGTTTCGGAAATGTCTATCTCCCGTAAATTAAAATGTTGTTTTAAGTTATAGGGGATGGGAGCAGAGAGCGGACTTCCAAGCATCGACAATATAGACCCCAAATATGTGCAATCTGGATCCCAGTATTTGCACTGTGGACGCCATTATGTGCGATTTATATCCCAATATGTGCAATGTATACATCAATATGTGCAAAATATTCCCCCAATATGTCTAAGATATTCCCCCAATATGTGTAATAAATTTCTCCAATATGTGTAATATATGTCCGCAATATATGCAAAATATACGCGGATATGGTATTTATTAAACACTTTTTCAGAGAATAATTTCACTCCAGTGGGAATCGAACTCACAACCCCACAACACATGAAATGTCTCTTACCATGAAAGCTATGTCGGATCTGATTAGATAATACTCGTCGTCGTCCCAATAAATACCAGTCTTTTCTCTCCATGTTGCAATATGCTCAGTTGGCTTCATAATATAGAGATTATAATTTGGTCCGATGTTTAAACCCCTATCTCAACCTCTTCACCAAGTAATTTGCATGTACCGGTCTTCGGTCGATACTTCATGTAAGGGAGCACCAGAGAAGGAGCATAGTTTAACAGGGTAGACAGAGTTGTCTTGTACAGTTTTACCATTGTCTTCACTCACAAAGTTATCTTCTTTTACTGGAAAATACATGCGTGTCACGAAAAACAGTTTTACCTTCTTCCTTTGCCAGTATCTTAATGACACGAAGTGTGACAACATTATACACCACATTGTTAAACGTATCTGTAGTTGGGAGTTCATTTGATTCTTCTGCCTCGCCTATATACTAACCACATGTTGACAGCGACGTTAAACCCTATTCACTCACTCACTCACTCAGTGGCTTTGCGCTGTTCTACACTACCTTGTCAGTGACAGCGGCTTTGCGGTCTTCTGCACTACCTTGTCAATGACAGTGGCTTTGAGGTCTTCTGCACTATCTTGTCAGTGGCAGCGGCTTTGCGGTCTTCTGCGTAATCCTTTCATTGACAGCCGCTTAGCCGTTTTCTGCATACTGTATCATCCAGTCATCGCTGTTATCTTCAACACTACATTCTCAGAAACAGTTGCTTTGCGCTCTTCTACAATACCTTGTCAGTGACAGCGGTTTTGCAGTCTTATACATCATCTTGACAGTGACAATGGCTTTGCGGTTTTCTAGAGGACACTGTCAGTGACAGTGGCTTTGCGGCCTTCTAAACTACCTTGTCAGTGACAGCGGCTTTGCGGTCTTCTGAAATACCTTGTCAGTCACAGCGCCTTTGTGGTCTTCTGCATAATCCTTTCATTGACAGCGGCTTAGCCGTTTTCTGCATACTGTATCATCCAGTCATCGCTGTTATCTTCAAAATTACACTGTCAGAGACAGTTGCTTTGCGCTCTTCTACACTACCTTGTCAGTGACAGCGGCTTTGCGGTCGTGTGGACTACCTTGTCAGTGACAGCGGCTTTGCAGTCTTATACATCATCTTGGAAGTGACAACGGCTTTGCGGTTTTCTAGAAGACACTGTCAGTGACAGCGGCTTTGCGGTCTTCTACACTACCTTGTCAGTGACAGCGCCTTTGGGCTCATCCAAACTACCTTGCCAGTGACAGCGACTTTCCGGTCTTCTACATAACCCTGCAAATGGCGGCGGCTTAACGGTTTTCTGCATAAGGTATCATCCATTCATCTGTTATCTTCAACACTACATTGTCAGAGACAGCGGCTTTGCGGTCTTCTACACTACCTTGTCAGCGACAGCGGCTTTGCGGTTGTGTGGACTACCTTGTCAATGGCAGCGGCTTTGCGGTCTTATACATCATCTTGGCAGTGACAACGGCTTTGCGGTTTTCTATAAGACACTGTCAGTGACAGTGGCTTTGCGGTCTTCTACACTACCTTGTCAGTGACAGCGGATTTGCGGTCTTCTGAAATACCTTGCCAGTGACAGCGGCTTTGCGGTCTTCTGCATAATCCTTTCATTGACAGCCGCTTAGCCGTTTTCTGCATACTGTATCATCCAGTCATCGCTGTTATCTTCAACACTACATTGTCAGAGACAGTTGCTTTGCGCTCTTCTACACTACCTTGTCAGTGACAGCGGTTTTGCAGTCTTATACATCATCTTGACAGTGACAATGGCTTTGCGGTTTTCTAGAGGACACTGTCAGTGACAGTGGCTTTGCGGCCTTCTAAACTACCTTGTCAGTGACAGCGGCTTTGCGGTCTTCTGAAATACCTTGTCAGTCACAGCGGCTTTGCGGTCTTCTGCATAATCCTTTCATTGACAGCGGCTTAGCGGTTTTCTGCATACGGTATCATCCGGTCGTTTCTGTTATCTTCAACACAACATTGAGGGAGACAGTGGCTTTCCGCTTTTCTACACTACCTTGTCAGTGACAGCGGCTTTGCGGTCTTGTGGACTACCTTGTCAGTGACAGCGGCTTTGCAGTCTTATACATCATCTTGGAAGCGACAGCGGCTTTGCGGTCTTCTATACTACCTTGTCAATGACATCAGCTTTGCGGTCTTCTAAACTACAGTGACAGCGGCTTTGTCACATAACCCTGTCACAGCGGCCGGTTTTCTGCATAAGGTATCATCCATTCATCTGTTATCTTCAACACTACATTGTCAGAGACAGCGGCTTTGCGGTGCATACTACCTTGTCAATGGCAGCGGCTTTGCATCTTATACATCATCTTGGCAGTGACAACGGCTTTGCGGTTTTCTATAAGACACTGTCAGTGACAGTGGCTTTGTTTTCTGACAGCCGCTTACTTTTCTGCATACTGTATCATCCAGTCATCGCTGTTATCTTCAACATTGTCAGAGACAGTTGCTTTGCGCTCTTCTACACTGTCAGTGACAGCGGTTTTGCAGTCTTATACATCATCTTGACAGTTGCTTTGCGCTCTTCTACACTATCTTGTCAGTGACAGCGGCTTTGCGGTCGTGTGGACTACCTTGTTAGTGACAGCGGCTTTGCAGTCTTATACATCATCTTGGAAGTGACAACGGCTTTGCGGTTTTCTAGAAGACACTGTCAGTGACAGCGGCTTTGCGGTCTTCTACACTACCTTGTCAGTGACAGCGGCTTTGGGCTCTTCTAAACTACCTTGCCAGTGACAGCGGCTTTCCGGTCTTCTACATAACCCTGCAAATGACGGCGGCTTAGCGGTTTTCTGCATAAGGTATCATCCATGCATCTGTTATCTTCAACACTACATTGCCAGAGACAGCGGCTTTGCGGTCTTCTACACTACCTTGTCAGCGACAGCGGCTTTGCGGTCGTGTGGACCACCTTGTCAATGGCAGCGGCTTTGCAGTCTTATACATCATCTTGGCAGTGACAACGGCTTTGCGGTTTTCTATAAGACACTGTCAGTGACAGTGGCTTTGCGGTCTTCTACACTACCTTGTCAGTGACAGCGGATTTGCGGTCTTCTGAAATACCTTGTCAGTCACAGCGGCTTTGCGGTCTTCTGCATAATCCTTTCATTGACAGCGGCTTAGCGGTTTTCTGCATACGGTATCATCCGGTCGTCTCTGTTATCTTCAACACTACATTGTGGGAGACAGTGGCTTTCCGCTTTTCTACACTACCTTGTCAGTGACAGCGGCTTTGCGGTCTTGTGGACTACCTTGTCAGTGACAGCGGCTTTGCAGTCTTATACATCATCTTGGAAGCGATAGCGGCTTTGCGGTCTTCTATACTACCTTGTCAATGACATCAGCTTTGTGCTCTTCTAAACTACGTTGCCAGTGACAGCGGCTTTGCGGTCTTCTACATAACCCTGTCAATGACAGCGGCTTAGCGGTTTTCTGCATAAGGTATCATCCATTCATCTTTGTTATCTTCAACACTACAATGTCAGAGACAGTGGCTTTGCGGTCTTCTACATTATCTTGTCAGTGAAAGCGGCTTTGCGGTCTTGTGGACTACCTTGTCAGTGACAGTGGCTTTGCGGACTTAAACATCATCTTGGAAGTGACAACGGCTTTACGGTTTTCAAGAAGACACTGTCAGTGACGGCGACTTTGCAGTCTTCTACATAACCATGTCAGTGACTGCGGCTTTGTGCTCTTCTAAACTACCTTGCCAGTGACAGCGGCTTTGCGGTCTTCTACATAACCCTGTCAATGACAGCAAACTTGATAGTTCTGAAACATACATAACCCACCGCGTTGACAATCGACATCCCACAGATTCCTCCCTAACCCCACACCGCCACTCGACTTCCCCTACATTCCTCCCTAACCCTGATTTAACACACAACTACAGGCACTGTTTATACGTGGAACGAACCTGAGCATGATAATTATGAGACAGACCTAACCCTAACACCGCTTTGACATTTGACTGCACATACATTCCTCCCTAACACCACCTTGACACTCGACTTCTCATGCATTCCTTCCTAACCTTGGCCCTGACACTCAACTTCAAGTACATTCCTTCCTAACACCACTTTGACGCTCGAGTTCACATTATTTCTCCCTATCACTGCTTTGACACTTGACTTCAGGTGCATTAGTCCCTAACCGTTTTGACATTCGACTTCACATACATTCCTCCCTAACACCGTTTTGACACTGGACTACAGGTACACTTTGGTGGAGAAATGTTTATAGCTGAAACGAATCATGATAGTTATGAAACATACCTAACCCTAAGCCCTAACTCGCTTTAATTGACACTCGACTTCAAGTAAATTCCTCCCTATCACACCTTTGACACAGTACTTCATTTACAGTGTCCGTCAAGACCGCTTTGACACTGACATTTCTCCCTAACACTGCTTTTACACTCGACTTCACGTACATTCCTTCCTAACACTGCTTTGACACTCAACTTCATGTACATTCCTCCCAAGTCGCCTAGAAATTCGACTTCTCGTACATTCCCCCCTAACCCCGAGTTGACACACAACTGCAGATACACTCCGATGAAGAAATCTGTTGATAGCTGAAACGAACCTGAACATTATAGTTACGAAATTTACCTAACCCTAACTCGCTTTAATTGACATTCGACTTCACATACATTCCTCCCTAACACCGCTTTGATATTCGAATTGTGCAAGCTGGTTGTGGGAGTTTGACAGTATAGTACAGTACACAGAACTGGTCAGCTCGGAATCCCGAGTGCAACAACACCAAATCCATGCCTGGTACAGCAACACCATCTACAGGTACTGTTTATAGCTGAGATGAACCTGAACATTATAGTTAGGAAACCTACCTAACCCTGACACCACTTTGACAATCGACTGCATATACATTCCTGCTTTATTCGTTTTCAATTACACTCCTTCCTAACACCGCTTTGACACTCGACTTCACATACATTCCTCCCTAACACGACTCTGACACTCGACTGCATGTACATTCCTCCCTAACCCTAATTTGACATACAACTAAAGGCACTGTTTATACCTGGAATCCTGAACACACCTAACACATGAAACATACCTAACCCTAACACCGCTTTGATATTCGACTGCACATACATTCCTCCCTAGCACCACCTTGACACTCGACTTCACATACATTCCTCCCTAACCCCGTCCTAACACCCAACTTCAGCTACATTCCTCCCTAACACCGTTTTGACACTCGACTTCACGTACAGTCCTCCGTAACACTGCTTTGACACTTGACTTCACATACATTCCTCCCTAACACCACTTTTGACACTCGACTTCACATATATTCCTCCCAACACCGCTTCGACACTCGACTAGATATACATTGCTCCCTAACACCGATTTGACAGTCGACTTCGTGTAAATTCCTTCCTAACCTCAATTTAACACAAAACTACAGGCACAGTTTATACGTGGAACGAACCTGAACATGATAGTTATGAAACATAAACTACCTAACCGTAAAACAGCTTTGACATTCGACTGCACATACATTTCTCCCTAACACCGCCATGACACTCAACTTCACGTACATTCCTCCCTAACACTGCTATGACACTCGAGTTCAGGTACATTTCTCCCTAACACCTTTTTGAAACTCGAATTCACGTACATTCCTACCTAACATTGCTTTGACACTTGATTTCACATACGTTCCTTCCTAACACCGCTTTGACACTGGACTACAGGTACACTTTGCGTTTATAGCTGAAACGAACCTTAACATGATAGTTATGAAACATAACTAACCTTAAGCCCTAACCAGCTTTACTTGACACTCGACTTCACATACATTCCTCCCTAACACTGCTTTGACACTCGACTTCATGTTCATTCCTCTCTAACCCCGATTTGACACACAGCTACAGGCACATTTTGGTGGAGAAATATGTTTATAGCTGAAACGAACCTTAACATGATAGTTATGAAACATATCTAACCCTAAGTCCTAACCCGCTTCATTTGACACTCGACGTCAAGTACATTCCTCCCTTACATACCTTTGACACAGTACTTCATGTACACTCCTCGTCAAGACCGCTTTGACACTCAACTTCACTTACGTGTCTCCCTAACACCGCTTTGACACTCGACTTCAATACATTCCTACCTAACAACGCTTTGACATTCGAAACCTCGTACATTCCTCCCCAACCCCGATTTGACACACAACTGCAGATACTCTCTGATCGAGAAATCTGTTATAGCTGAAACGAACCTGAACATCATAGTTACAAAACTTACATAACCCAAGTCTATATTGGATACTCAATTGGACTAAGGTACACATGTTGTACAACTAGATCCAAAGGGGAACCGGTGTACCAGATTTGAGAAAGATCCATGAAGTAGTTACCGAAAAATAATGACAAGATTTCACTGGCAAAATCAAGATGGCCACCATGGCAGCCATATTTAAAATCATATCGACCCGGCATGAACAAATTCTGGTGTACTCATTGGGGGCAACTTGCATGCCAAGTTTCAGCTTAACCAGTCAAGCGGTTTCAGAGAAGAAGATGTTTACGGACGACGGACGACTGACGACGGACGACGGACGATCAGGCCATGGCATTAGCCCATCGGGCCGTCGACCCAGGTGAGCTAAAAATTCATATTTCATGTCAACTTTCTTAAATAGCACATGCACATCCTCGAATCCTCGAATCTGGCAGTGTTTTAGTCTAAAGGTCTTTTCCAAAATACTTTTCCAAATATAGATCCTAGCCTCTATCTACATGAAGTTCAGTTATTCTTCAACAATTGTTAAACCAAGAAAAATTATTGAGATTGAATGTGAAAGTCTATTGGTATATACAGATACAGCCCAGATTATTCAGTAAAACATGCATTAATAGAGATCCAAACATGATAGTGCAATCAAAGAAGCTAATAGGTATTTGCAATCATAAAAGTAGTGCTGTGTTAGGTTTTCCATAGTCACATCCATAATTTGTAGTCCAGGTTAATTGGATGTCTAAACTCTGTCCCTAGATTTGAAACAGAAACTTTGCATGCCAAATTTCATCACCACATGACCTGAGCTTGGCTGGCTCGCTTCAAGTCCACCTACAAGCTGTTGCTGATGCAGATCTTGCATATGATCAGGTGTGCTCATCAAAGTTTCTTGAAAACTCTCGAAAATTCAAAAACATAGATGTACATGTATTTCCCCTTGATCGATCCCATTCCGCATAATAATTCACAGAGTTGGTATATCGAGAGGTGTGGACACCATGATACCGGTACCGGGTACCATGTACATGTTTGCACTACATTATGTTAGATTTCCACATATTAGTCCACTGATTCTAACAACCACATCTTTTGTTGGTGGAAATGAATAAGCTTGCTGTTGTAGTGCTTGTAGAATTCTAATTGCTGCAGCAAACTTGTGATCAGCTAATCGAAATTTGAATAGAATTTACCCTGATAATCTACTTCACTGCAACACTTTAGCATGCTTGTTTGAATTTACTGATCAATTGTCCCAGAGGTTCTTTGATGTAGAAAGAAAACTCCTGGGGTAGGGAGGATGCGAGAAAATGTGTATCCAAATATTCATTCCAGCTCTAATATAAAACAGTTTTGAAGTAAGTTCAACTATTGTTCAGCCCTTGTTTAACCAAGAAATACTATATAGACGGAATGCCATTTTAGTGATATACATATTAGTTGATACATGTATCAAACAGAGGTTATGACAATCGGGCAGCCCGACTCAAGGAAAGAAGAAATGTGACCTGTAAAACTTCAAAGACAGAAAGCTCAACCGCTCTGGAAAATATTTGTCCCTATTTCCACATTGAGTCCTGATTCCGATTGGTTCGTGGAGGAAATTAACCGATTTTGAACAGAAATAGTGGGCTAGATAGACCCAGGCAAGTTTCAGAAAAAGAGTGTGAAAATTGACTTGGTGTACGAAGATGCAACTATATGAGAGACTTAGTTTTATATATCCGTTTTTCCTGATATCGCTATAGTGTATCGCAATTTCATGGCTTTTTTAGAAGTTTTTATATAAGATTATCCACGCCTGCAAGGGGCTCACAGTGAAAATATGGAAAGAAATTTGCCAAAATATAGGAGAAATATAGGAAAATATAGGCAATAAAGGAGTGTAAGACCACATTGTATGTTCCAAACTTGGTAGTTTTCTGGTGTTTGATCAAATTATTTCCAATAATTGCGGTCACAGTATCATTGAAGAGACCTGTCCTGCTGCTTAAAATTGATTCAGGTAAGACGGATTTAAATATTATCATTTTTTTCTGAAATGTATTTTCCCATGCCATTTTGACTCATTTCAGAGCATTGGTGAAAGTTCTTTTAAAATAAAGGAAATATAGGAGGTTTTGAGTAAAATATAGGAAAATATAGGAATGACTCAAAAATACAGGAAAATATAGGAATAGACGACAATCACTTCACCCAGTAATGTCTTCTGTTGTTATTCCTTGTTTCCATAGTTTAATTAGGCATTGTAATGATGTCATCAGAAGTGCCTGTTTGACTGTGTGGCCATATCTTATGAAAAGAACGGATGCTGCCTTGATCATGCATGGTGCCAAAGGCCAAAAGTTGATGTCTATTCAATGAGTTGATTGATATTTCATTAATATTTTCATAATTTAAGATGGAGATCGTGTGCCGGCATTGAATGGAGAATTCTTTGGGTTGTTTCATGAACTGAGGAGATGATATTCATAATTGTAGCTATTAAACCATGTTTTCATCCCTCATAGCCATGGCCATCTTAGTAATTAACATGCAAAATTTTCTCTACAGAGATGAATAATATATATTTATACATCAATATAAATATTCACCTCATTGGGAAAACTTTAAAAATATTACACCATTTCAGCTTCAAACAATGGCTGCCGTCTGACCAAATCTGGTCACAATTCAATGATGACAAGTTTTTTACAGTACTCTCTCATATCATACCATACTTGACTTGTGGAGAACTTAATTGTGCTTTAATTTGTTTACATGAAAACACTTTATTTAAATAAGCACCTGCTATATAATGGTCCATGGTTGACATAGGTTTACAAAACGGATATGGTACCGGTATTGAATGTGGAATCTGCGTCTTCGACAGAGGGAAAGGTAATATACTAGACTATTTGTAGCAAAATAGGGGTCTATACTTTATGGAAGGATATATTGCCGCAGTGAGAAATACGAGGATTCCAACTTAAAAGAGAGACCCGCGCCTCAAAGCTTAATTTCGGCAAACTGCTTTTCAAAGACATCGAATTTCCACAGAGATGTTGCTAAGAGAACCTATTTTGGTCTGCAATATTCATTTAGCCTAGTGTGACCAATTAGCGTGTGGGTTGTAATAGCGTGAGTTAGAAGCTTCTGCATAGAAAAATATCCACCAGAATGAAATGAAAATTTATACGAGAATACAAACCAGTATTGTCTTTATTATGTGCTATCTAATTTCTGCTTGGGTGGTGAACTTGGCGAATAAATGAAGCAGATGACATCCGTATTCACACCATTGAAAAAGCTATCGACCATTTCAAATGCTTGGATTTCCATGAAGCAATTCAGATATTTGCTAAACATACAAGTAGTATTTTCCGATGAGTTGATTTTCTGACTATTTGTCAGAATTGGCGAAATTCAGTTTCCTTACAGTAAACATTTGCTGTGGAACAATTTCTGACCGCACTGAACAGCGCACCACGACAAGGGAGCACTTATTGTCTCCTTCACAATGTGATTCAATGGCAAATGTTGCAAAGGAAACCAACGTTAGCCGTAGATAATGACTGCTCCACACACTTTATGACGTGGGGGTTTTCTTGGTGGGTGCATCATTTGTGTGAAATAACGGGACTTACCAGTTAGAATATAACGTTTTATTGGTGCTAGGATATTCATAACAGACCAACTTTATTTATACAGCAAACTTATCACCAGTAATGGAATAAAATTTGTCAAAATAATGAAATTCAAACACCCACGCTAATTGGTTACACAGATCGGCAAATATCCGGAGTAGCCCCTGTACGCTTCTGGGCATCCAACATGAAAAGTTTGGTTGGAAACAATGGCAAAATGACACAGAAATAATCCTGACAGGTTCTTCTTTATTCCATGGTAGTCTTTGGTCCAGGGATGATAGTTTTTAGCGAAGACTAAAAAATGCAATGAAATTGGTCACTAATTGGTCACACTAGGCTACTCTCTGGATGTTGGGTACGTGATGCGTTTGTTCTGAAACCATACACAGACATTTTATTCCAGCCATTTCTTGCATATGAATTGCATATGTTTACTAAAATTTTAAATCACAGCGTGCATAAACTCGTGTGGGACAACTTTATTGACTAAGGACTTTAGGGATACATGTATACACTGTAAAAATTGGCGACATGTTTAACGTCTCAAAATGAAACATGATTTTGTCCCAACTTTTGGGACATGTGAGTACGTACATATTTCATTTGGAAACGGCTTCATGTTTCAGTTTGAAGCACGTGTCATCCTCATATGTGTTAATGATGTCTCAATATGAACATGTCGTCGTTAAACATGTGTCCGTTTGAAACGTGTGACATCCTGCACAGTGAAACATGTGTTGTATGTACATCTCTCAATCCGAAACATGTCACGGCCGACTACATGTTTCAAAATGAAACGTCTAAGCCCAAACATGACTTCATGTCGGAACCGAAACGTGTCCGAAAATGTCTCAAACTTGGAAGTGATTCAAAATAGTCTATCTCCCATTACATGTTTCATCAGATCGCCAGATCGCCTGTGAAAGAAACAGAAATACACGAATCGTTTATTAAATTCAGTTTGTATTCTCTTATCTTCGATGGAAGTCCAACTCGGATGTAAACCAACAATAATGATAGGCTACAGACAGGAACATATACAATAGACAAGCTTGCTCCTCAGGTTAACAATGAATGTGATCATTCCAGACAGATATATGTTCGGTACATCATAATTCCTGATGTGAACCCATTTATCATGGCGTGCAAATTGTTCGTGACAATAATGTGCTCATGTTTTGGTGAACTTGATCACAGATTTACACCAAATGGTACATTTACATTCAGATATTAACCAAAATAATAATTTACTCAAGTTGCCACATCGATCTGTTGACATGACACAGCCTAATCCAGCACACAGGAAGCAGCTCTCAACAGAGGTACTATATTGCATACAGATATTGACCATACTTGCGGACTTAGATACATGAATATCTGTAACTTGAAAATGATTCTATCATTCATTCATCTGCCCGCGGTAAATATCTCCGAGTGAGAGTCGTTGAAATTCCATTCCGTTTCGTGAAATGGAATACGGATCGCAGATGATTATTAAGATAACGGAGTCCTGGATTCGTCTCGAGTTGTTGCAACAGTGCTCACAGTCAGAGAGGAAGGAGGAAAATTGTTTTACACACCAACAATATTCAATATTTTCATAAAGATAAAAAATAATATCCCCTCTCTCCTCCTGGTTTCATCTTCGCATATCCAAGTCGAACACCACACGTGTTGCCTTGGCTGAACATATAAACACAATATCTGATCAGAATATGAGTTTGATGATGTCGTAGCTCTATAAATATTCCGTGATCCATATTAGGAGGAGTGCAATGTATGACCTCTTTAAAATTCAATTTTGATTGACTATTCGAAAGAAATTAACATCAATACAACCACCACTTGCCATATTTGGAAATCTCACAGGCTGACATCAAAGAAAATCCTCGCTGCACTGTGTTGGCAAGCTCCTATCTTTATTGGCTATATGACATCACGTACGTTTCCTAGTTTTTACCAATTTACTCTATTCAATAGGTCAAGGTAAATGACGAAACATTAGTGTAGTATTTAACTTGAAATGTGAAGATGCCTGCATGGTTTTGGTGTCATTTGTGTCAAACAATGGCCGAATCCCGCGCAAGGCTGTAATCGTATATAGAGCAATCGTATTGTCCAGAAAATATCCTGATGCGCTACACACATTTAAAATACTGGATGTAGCTCTGGTCACACAAAGAACACAGTTGTTGTTTCTCAATGATGCCCCATCAATGTCACTCTTTATTTATAGCGACACTGCTGTTTATTTTTTGGTATGAATCATTGGCAAATTTAAAGTGGCGATCATGTGGGGTACCAGAGAAGTGGTGTTTTACCTTTTTCTTCGAGATTTTTTTTTATAAAAGAGTGCATGAACTATTTTATTTCACATCAGATAATTCTTCCCTAATGTATGTATTATGTAGTATACTTCGGAGAACCTGGCACAAATAAACAAAATGGAAAATCTGACCGAAAAATCGACCAAAAAGTCATATTTAGAATATGACGTAACTGCAAAGTGTTCAAGGATTGATTTTTTTGGAGTTTTGCACTTTCTAGCAGAGCGGACCCCAAGATATATTTTGGGGGCTTTTAGAATCAAGGAGTGATTCTCTTCCCAGGCCTTGGCAGGCCTCAAACAGTCAAATACCCTAGGCCTGGAAGAGTTATATTACGATGCAAGTAATTCAGTTAAATTGATCGGTCTGTTTATTCCCAATATCGACAGATATATTCACGATCGCTAAAGACCAGAAATAAATTTTTGGAAGCCAGTGCTTCCATTCACTAGACTACTGTGTTCCTTGAGACATGTCGCTTTTGCGACTCGGTTGTACGTGTTTCGGCTTTGATGTTTCAAACAGCTATTCGGGTCATTATAGTGAAACGGCAACGCGATTGAAACAGGTCACAACCCTCAATAGCTGTATTCTCACGTCTTTGAGACATGTTTTCATGGGAAAACAGGGTGAAACATGTAGCATTATGAAGCATCTCACATGTTACCCATCTCAAAATGAAACGTTAAAAATGTAACAACTTTTTGCAGTGTACACAGATCATTATTTTCACAAAATCAAGCCTCACTTCACTTCACCACAGCTATCATGGAACATTTTACTGTGATGTATTTTTCGTCACATTTGAAGGATTTTTTATGCTACAGTGACAAGGATGCTGTTCGATTTCACTCTCAATGATTTTGTTTTTCTGATGTCGCTAGATTGAAGTGGCCATCCGATTGGATCAAATAGACTTTTGCTGCATTTGTAACTTGTTCAACGCACATTTCTGCTTCGTTTGACTCGGTTCGCGCAGATGCGTCATTTCAAGATTCAACATAAATTGTGACCAACAGATCGAGTGTAGCAACCAGAACCACAGCTAACATTTACTCAACTGTTTCCATGAACTAGTCTCATCATAATTCCAGACAAGTTCTCAAAGAAGAGTGCATGGGTGATACAACCAAATTGTTTCAGACAAAAATAATACCGCAGAACACTTGTCGCTAGAAAGCATGATGATGATAATCATACGGCGTAAACAACACTACGCAAGGTTCATCACTACGTTCTATTGAAAGCTTAGTTTTACCGTATGCCACCACACAAATATACTTGAACATCTTCGCAATCAATTCTGATCGTTCTTAAAGAACAACATACCTGAAAAATGGGTTTGATTAATGTAAACAGAAGCCAGACAGCAAAAACAACATTGCTGCCTGCTAGCGTGGTCACGTGATGGGTTCAACAGTCACCCCAGAACACGAATCGCGCCAGTAAACCCAAAATGCGGAAAGGACCTCTACACCATGTACACTATCAGTTTTGGTAAAATTACATGATATATGGTAATAGAAATAAATAAATAAAAAATACCCCTACCAAGATCATACAACTGTATCAAAGGGTCACATTGCATTTCAGACCAGAACTGCAGCGAGATTTAACCTGTAACAGCAGTAATTTTGTTTTTGTGCTTATATGCTAATTAAGACCGCTATTAACGGTGTCATCCAATGTCCTGTCATTTTTTGTTTATATGGATTCGTGTATTCATTCATTGTCAAATCAAATGCAATCATTAACTAAGTCAATCATGAATTCCAGCGTGACGGAATCACTGTATGGAACATACTTTAAAAGTTTGAAGCGCTCCTTACTGAAATTTTATTGTCTATAAGCAGACTTTCTGCGTCTTATTGCCCAGTTAATTACTGCTGTCAAGTTTCAAATAAAGTATAATATCTTCCGAAATATTGCAGATTTTTCGTTAAATAATCTTTGGAAATGTCCATGACGGAATCACAGTGGAAGTCCTCTGTTTTGACTTGCGTTAACTTGCTCGTCAAACTATTTTGCTGCTCTGTTTCGATCTGATTATCCGTGTATGACATCTCTTACTAACATACAGTACCCAAAGATGATAACACTTTCTTTCCTCGTGAGAAAAAAGTGAATGGGTCATCACAGGAGTTACATCTAGTCCGTGACGGAACCACAAAAGAGTCGTGACGGAATCACGAGTGCGCATTTTTGAATATTCTTCATAAAAGAGCTTTATTAATTACACATTTTCTCCAAAAAATATTCCTAATTTTTCACTTCTAATTATAATATTACGACTCCGAGCTCTTATTTTTGTCCATTGCATACAGTTCCTGTCAAATGCATACAGATGTTTTAAAATAGTATACTTTTCAGTTAAATTCAACTTTTCTTCCTTGATAATTTCGAATTTTCCGAATATTCTCAGTTTATAAATTGCGGGAAATAAAATTCCCCCTGAAAACACATCTTCTCTGTTATTGGCAAGTTCCTGGAGATACTAGGAAGCGAATAGAAAAAATAGCATGGTCTACGAAATATTGAATTTTGTGCGAAAAAGGGCATTTTTTAGTGACGGCCGCTTTTACGTGGAATTCATGCGATCTGTTTTACGTGGATTTCATGCAATCTGTGATTCATATGTGATTAAATATTTGTCAAATCAATTGCAATCATTGACCGTTAATCTGTGATTCTCATGCCATATATGGGAGCTTGTAATCAGCAAATAATATCTATTGTATTTACTGACTGGGGTTTCTAGATTTTGAGTGATCCGGTCTGGTAAAAATGACGTCTTTATTGAGAAGTCGGTGCGCAGGTCCCCCAAGTAGTTCCTATGAGCATGGGGTCAACCCTGAGTGAGAACAACAGATCAGCTGTTCAGCTATCAGCATGACCCATTTATCCTGTTGGAGATAGTGAAACACAGTAACGCCGTAAAGCCGCTGTGCAGAAACTGACAGTCTACCTATAACGCCGACTGCAACGCCGTAAAGCCGCTAAATATCAAATAATCACTCGATCCTTTTCGTGTCCTTCCTTGTCGAGGACCTCCGAGCTCCGACTTGGATCAGTGTAACACCGCTGCTTTGACATTGACAATTCAAATATCCACACACATCATTTTCCCAACCAAGAGTTATAACCCGTTCTTGTCGGATGTAGGCCTACAAGGATGATTTATTCTGTTGGAGCAACGCCGCAAAGCCGCTGTGTAGTAATTGACAATATGCAAACTAACACAAGACCGCAACGCCGCTGTTTAGAATTGAAAGTTCGGAAAGATGTACCTCCAAAGATTAATCACCCTATAATATATCCCCTACCACCCACCCCATATTTCTGGAAAGGGTTATCTATATAAAAAAAAAGAACTTCGCTATTGTGGAATCCAACACGAGGCTCGTCTCTCGTGATATCTTACATGAAGTATGTACCCGGTCTTCCATTTCTTTTCTTCCAAGTTTCCAAGTTAGCCATCCTGGCTTGAATATGTGCAATATGCCACCTCAATTTCGCAAGCCATCCACTGGAAAGTGGAATTGAGAGAGAGTACATTTGTACTGTATTTAATGCGCATATCCAAGGTACAGATTTCGTCCACAAAATTCCACATATTATTTTAGCATAAAAATTCATTCCGAAAATCTATATATTCGTGGCGATGGCTTAAAACATGTAGGTTTTAAGAACAACTTCAATATTTGGAGTTTCTAAAGGTTATTCTAAGTAGTTTACTTACCTTCTTGAAATATCTTGCTGAACGAGTCGAGGAAAAACACAGTGGTCCAGTCCTTCTCACTATCTGGTGATATGTCTGAATACCAGAACTTCGCATAAGATTCAGCGTCAAAACTTTTCAGGTAGTCATCTGAAGTCTGATACCGAACAGCCATGATTGGATACAAGTTGAGACAATGACTTCGTCGTGCAGGATGGAAAGCAAAGTACAGCTATCGCCTGTCTTCATACAGTTGTACTAATTCAGTACACTCCCCCTACTGATCCAGTTCTCTCCTCATTATCACGGTTAATGCAAGGCCAACTAGGTCAGAATTTATGCCATATCTATATGCGTGTCTGCATATCTCCATTCGTGTGAACAGCGTGTGTAGGAATATAGATTGTGGGTAGTATAGTTAATATGTTTGTCAGATATTATTCTGTTGCTGAATTTGTAATGATGCCGCTAGTATTGTCATTTATACTTAATGATAATTCAGATGTTCAAGTCACAGGATTAATTATCAATACAAGCGTCTTGTCCGTCATTGAATATTCAGCTGTCGTCCATTAAATAATTTCTTCGTCTATGATCCAAAAACCTAATTCGTATTACAACATTAGCACCAAATTAAAAACAAACAATTTAGCAACAGTTTTCAATAACATCACGGCGAATGTATCGGGTTCTATTTTGAATACTATGTTGTTTGAACTCTTAGAATGGAGCAAATTTCGATTTAGCGCGGACTCACTAAATCCTGTAATAATTTTATCAGTGCAGTTAGCCGGTTGGCACGTCAGTTGACTGCACTGATAATATTACCGATGCTATCTACCCAGATAATATTATCGCTGGAGTGATTGAGTCAGTGGTGAATCGAAATTTTGTCGATCCTGAGATTCCAACAATAGCACTATGACCCACTACAGAGAGCCACGAAGACAAATGAAAACAAAACCCATTTAATGATATATGAAATCTGAGCATTTGAGGAATGCCAGTGTCATTGCAATATTCTGGGGTGTGCTCGGATCAGCTGCTGCCAAACTAAATTAAAGATATTCAGCCGTCGTCCATGAAAGAATTTCCGCGTAAATAACCGAAGACCTATTTCGTATGACAGCACCAATTCGAAATGCGTATGACAGAAAATAACTAGAACTCGTGGACTTCGAAAGACTGCCGTTATCTGTGTGATTTTATGGTTTTGATGTTTGACTGTGATCTTTAGAAATATATAGTTTTTCCTATTTCCCAAAATTTGATCATGTGTATAGGTTGTGTTATGTGTAATGCTTTAGTTACCTATGACAGTCATAACAGGATAAAAGGTACGAAGCACAATAATTTGATAATTTATCCCATTAATTAATTTGATGCTTCAGAGAAAATTTTAATGAAAATCAGAGCGTCTGAAGTCCACCGACATTGAAGCTACTGATTTGGCTTGGAACCTTAACAGTCAGTACCCAGCATGGAAAGCAATCTCGAGTGATATCCTCGTTATCCACATACCAAATCTGCAAAGAATCCGTTCAGGTTTTTGAAAGTTACCGTCCAGAGGTAACTATTTTTTTACGTGTCTTCCTGGTACTTCAGCTTGTCACTCCTTCTGAAATTTTTTTTTATCACCATACTGTCATGTATTCCAACTAGTTTCTCCATTTTTTTCATGCATTGTAGAATTTGAACACACGTTTTTCTTCCCTCGATCGGGAGACGTTGACGACACTGACAGATTTATCTCCTTCCTCTAGCTCTGCATTGCCAAGATCAATGTCCTCATTTCATGATGTTGATCATCATCCTAACGCATGGCACGATCAAACGTAGAAACTTCTGCTCATAGCCATGCAGTAATGGGTGATATCCGAGTATATTAGGGCATTTCCCAATTGGTCACATCCGATTGGTCCCGTGAGATCCGACAACGGCGCAATCACATTCATAAAACGAAGACACACCTCCAGAAAGCCATCGACTGAAATGATCTCTTGGTGGGCCTCGAAATGCCCCTATCACAAAATAAAAAGCATATCATTTTCCTGTGAACTGTCGCCGATTTTTATTTTTTTGTAATAGGTAAGGTCGTTTGTAATATGATTTTTCTTAAGAAAAACAAATAAGCATACTCCATTAGAGTGAGAACTAAAGTAGCTGATTCGCACAACTTCGTTTTTGTCTCGCATAGAATTCCCCAGTCTTGCGCCTCTGCACTCAAGTGAGACTGACATGTCTGAAATGCCCAGGTCAAAATATTTAAATACAGATAATTTCATTGGCTCGTTTAAATGCGGCGGGCATGTGACTTGATGCTTCAGGAACAACTTTCGAACAGGATTATGTCCCGCCAGAAATATATCCATTGCAGCCGAGAGGTGGCATCATGTGGAATACATGCCGAATCATAGCGTTGAGCTAAGGACAGTCTTAAGCGAAACGTGAAATCCCCTCAGCATGCTAAGATGGATGTTGACTCGGTGGGCTCATTTCTCTCACCAGACTGTTCCACTATTAGGGAGTTCAGTGAAACATGTCAACAAAAGGTTCAATTATGAGATTAAATTTGTTGGAACGATATTTTCTTAAATATCATAACAGCAGGGGGGGGGGGGGGGGGGGGGTTAGCCACTTTTTCATCTATGTTAGTATTAAACCCAGAATAAAAACTTGAATTTGAAGAACTCAAACAATTGTTTTTTATCGATGGGAAAATGCGCGCGAAACACGCGCAAAAAAAATGTGTTATAGTGGATAAATATTGAATTCTTCAAGAGATAAGTCGAGTTCCCAAATGAAAATATCGTGGCAAATAATCAAGCAAAATAGTTGTTGTTGTTGTTGTTGTTGCCTTCACTAGATCAACTCGCGAGTGCTACGTTAGCGTGTCTGGAGCAAGTCAAAATCGGCACGGGCAACGCAACGTTTATGTTCATGTGCTAGCTGCCCGTGTTGGCAAACACGATTTTCTTCCGATTAAAATACTCAGTGACAAAGTTTAATTCAGCTTTTATTCTCCGCAATAAAACGATCACTCCGCTCGTTCTGGTTATCGAATTGCTGTTGCCAGGCATGAACACTTGATAGAAATACAGGCCAGATCGTGCCATCAATCTAGTGCAGTTCTTTTTATTTATCCATTAGTTTTGCCTTTCAAGCTTCGCTTACCACAGCGCCCTCAACGAGAAGATTAATTACATAAAGGGAGATCACTCCCAAGAAGCTGTCGTAAAAGTCTCGCGAGAGCCCATTTTACAGTATGCGCAAATACATTTCCGCGCAGTTTTTTCGGGGGGATTTTGGATTTTGAGCTTCCGGTTCAGAATTTTACACAAACAATTTGGGCTTGAAAAACAGACTTCCGTTTATCTGAGACAGCCCAAATTGGTACGAATTTCTAGTTCAATATGTTCTCCACATTTGGCACGGTGACGGTAAGTCTCAACTCTGCTTTGTTTTTTCGCAATCTTGCGGACAAAGCGATTTTGGCCCCCATGAGACCAAGCTGATTCAATGACTGCGACGCTACGCGGCAGTCTTAATAAAAACAGAAGGCGGTTTCCTACAATAGAAAAGAGGTCAACAGTTTCCAGTGACGTCACCAAGATATGAACTTCTTACATAACATCCTAATCACTGCCCATTATTCTTTAGCAAGCGTCGGATTGGACATCCAATATTTAGCCGAAAAGAATTCCCGAATCAATAATCCAACGACCGTAGCACTTAGACAGTTAGCACTATCCAAATGAATTTCCAAATCATTTTCCAGGGTATGTCTCGCTGTCACCCATTGATTGTGATTGTTCATGTGAACACAATGGACATGTTATCACGTTATTCAAACGCTGGGTTAAGCGGTGTTAGTTTTGAAACGTAGCACCGGAGATTGCTACGATCGTATTTTGCCGCCAGTGTACGACATTTATTACATAATTTGAGAAACTTTCAATGCAGGTGTTTGGAGATATATCCCTGTTTGACAAGTTTCTGAAATGATACTCTGTCCCGTTGATTAAAATCGTCATGTACGCACAAGATCTAGCAAATTTTACCATTCGAGATATGTATTCGCCGTGTGCAAGGGCTCTCGAATATCGCTATCCAGAAATGGGTAGTTAACACTCTTGCAAATCGCTTCAACTTATTACCTGTATATGGTAGGATTCTGCTGGTGGACTGTCGTGTGGATACTTCATAGTCTTTACATACACCTGCAATAAATGCGCGGCTGAGATATTAAGGCTCCGTCCGAGAATCCACCGGATCATCGAGTCTGAATGTGAGGTGCCGCGGGATGCTTTCCTGTAGAGCCATATGGTTGTTTTAGTCACCAAATGTCATACATTTTCTCCACCACTTGCATATCGCTCCAATTTATTATCTGTATCTGGTACGATTTTGTTGGTGAAGTGTTATTCCCCGAGTCTCGCCATCTGTACATGTCATTCGGCAAATATATGTAGGTTTATTGTTTTGATGGGGAATTTAGGCCGTACGACGTCGGGCGTTACATGTTAGTTTTTCTGGGTATTCTTGCATTTACCGGGTTTATCCCATGTTGGGGAGTTTACTCTATCAGACGTCCTCGATGCTCATCCATTAAAATCAGATGAGTTTCTTTTTTCTGAGCGGAGCTGTCATCACAGCTCCCGATCGTGCGTGACTAATTTAGCTTAACCCTATCTGGCCTGGGCTTTTTGGGACCTGCCCATGTCCGGGGGGGGGAGGGGGCGAAATGGCCACCCCCCCTCCCCCTTATTATTTTTCTTACCCCTTGAGCTAGGGGGCTGAAACTTACCACAATATACCCTTGGGTCAATCTCTACCAGAAAATGTACAAAAATCCAAGATGGCCGCTTTGATGACGTCACAGTGACGTCATTTTCAAAAACGGCATTTTTTGGTCGATTTTCCCGTCGGATTTTTCGAATTTTTTATTTATGCAATTTCTCCGCAAAAACTGCAT